>JAFISE010000167.1:0-65749 GCA_022560025.1 Stagonosporopsis chrysanthemi | reverse complement strand
CGGCGAGGGCGGCGAGGGCGGCGAGGGCGTGCGGACGGGCGCCAGCTGCGAGTCGGGCAACTGTGACGACGGCGGCGGCGAGGGCGAGGGGGAGTGCGACTGGAGCTCTGGCGCGTGCTCGGTCGTCGGCAGGGGGGCGTCGTCCATTTGAAGTGGAAGTGGAAGCAGTGTGTCGACGGCGCGGTGTCTGGCGGGCGTCGGCGTGCCTGTCCAACGGTCGCGGGATGCGGGCGCGGTGTGATGCTGGCGGGCGCGGTGTGATGCTGGCGGGCGCGGGACGGATACGGCGTTGGCGCTGGCGTTCGCGTTCGGCGCGTGCTGCGGGGGAGCGGCGCGAGAGGTATGCGACGGCGATGCGAGTGCGCGGGGCTCAGTCAGCCGGCGGCGGCGGCGTCCACGTCCGTGTAATGGCGGCAGAGGGGGCTGCGGAGAGGGTGGAGTGGAGCGTGGAGCGTGGAGCGTACGGCAGGGCGGAGCCGGGCTACTATGTACGTACGTCCAGCAGCGTTCGCGGCCATTGTCCGGGCAACGCGCGAGCAGTGACAACACAACGGCCTGTCCGCGCCTGTCGGCTCGAAATTGTGCGCGCCAGGGAGACGCCAGCCCGGCACAACTGCACGTCGCAGAGACGCCAGACGCCAGACGCCAGACGCCAGGCCTCTCCTGCCACGGCAGCCCCCGACTCCCGACTCCCGACTCCCGACTCCCGCCGTCGCCGTCGCCGTCGCATGAACTGCGCTGGCCACTGAAACGGCCGCCGTGGCCATGGATCCGCCCTCGAACCTGCCCAGGTCCGCCCTCCCGCGCCCTGCGCCCTCTCGTCTGCCCGTGCTGCGGCCCTCAGCGAGCCAGTCCCAGCTGCGCGCGCCCGCCTCGAGCACCCACCTGCGCAAGAAGCCCTCGCTGGCCGCCCTGTCGCCCACACCGCCGCCGCCCGCGCCCGCGCCCTCTGTCCAGCGGAAACCCTCGCGCGCCTCGCTCGTCCCCTCGTATGCCCCGTATGCCCCCGCGCCGCCGCTGGCCAGGAAGCCCAGCCGCCCCTCGCTCGCCCCGTCCGCTGCCCGCCGCGTGAGCAGCATCCCCGCCGCCGCTGCTCTACCGCCGCCGCCGCCGCCGCGCACCTCGTCCCAAAATGCCCCCGCCTTCAAGAAGCCCTTTGCCCGCCCGCCGTCGCGCCAGGCCAGGACGCCCTCGCAGCCCCTGCGCACCCCGAGCGTCACCCGCGAGGACGACCGCCTGGGGCATCTGGACGGCTTCCGCGCCGCGTCCAGGGCCTCGTCGCGCGCAGACTCGCAGGCCTCTTCGCCCGAGTACGCGCCGGACGTCGGCCCGGACGAGCCGCCAAAGAGGAAGCCACGGCCCTCGCTGTCAGAGCGCACCGTGGAGAGCCTCGCCATGCTGCCTTCCTCGCCCGCGAACGGCAAGGCCCGGCGGCGGAGGTCGAGCTTCTTTGGCCAGGACGGCGCCATGCCACCGCCGTTGCGCCCTGCCTCGGCCATGTCGAGCAACAAGCCCGGCAGCAGGCCCTCCACCAGCGACGGCGCTGCAGACCGACTGCCCACGACGCCCAGCAAGCCCACGGCGCCCTCGTTGCGCATGTCCATGACGGCGCCTGGCAAGAGGAGCGTCAGTGCGAGTGTAGCAACCCCCACGACCACCCCGAGCCGCATCTCGTCCATATCACGTCCTGCGACTGCAATCCGGAAGCCAGCGCTAGCACCAACACACAACACCCAGACTCCGTCTAAGCCAGCGCTAGCACCAACACACAACGCCCAGACTCCGTCTAAGCCAGCGCCGCTGTCCGCCAGCAAGGGCCTGCCATCTCGCACACCGCAAGCCCGTCCGCCAGTGGCGGGGTCCTTTGGCCAGGCAATCTCACCGCCAGGCACGGCTCTGGCGCCCTCCCCGTCAGGCACTGCCCGCAAGGCACCATCCTCGTCACTCGCGCTCCGCAACTCGATCGCCCAGGCCAAAGCGGCTCGAAGACAGGAGGCTGTCGACTCGCCCAGCGCAACGCCCAAAAAACAAGCAGACAACTCCTCCAACGCTCTCAGAGAGCAGATTGCAAAGGCCAGAGAAGCCGCCAAACGCAGCAAGCCCGCGCCCGTCCGAGCAGACACACCACCCAGGGATGCCATCATACCGGATCCACATGAGATCGCCAGCTTTGACTTTGGCCTCGACGATCCATTCAACCAGAACTCCAAAGGTGGTCAGTCGGTACTGCGCAAGCGCGTCGATGGTGCCCGTACCACTGGCCGCCTCAACATTGCAGGCATGCAATTGACCGAAATGCCAGACGAAGTCCTGCGCATGTACGACCCCAACGACACCACCGTAGCCTGGGGCGAGATTGTAGACGTCACTGTCATCGTTGCGGCTGACAACGAGATGAAAACGCTGCCGGACAGCATGTTCCCAGACACCGACATGGATGATTTCATCGATTCAGACGATGCAGGACCGCAGTTTGGCGGTGTGCAGAGCCTCGACTTTCACGGCAATCTGCTCCAAGCACTGCCCATGGGCCTCTGCCGGCTGGCTGAGCTCACCAAGCTCAATTTGTCCAGGAACAATCTTCCCGCGGATGCGTTCGACGTCATCTCCAGGATAGCCCCGTTGCGCGAGCTGAGGCTGGCCGAGAACAACCTCGTCGGCGAGCTGCCTTTGAACATTGCAAACTTGACCCAGCTTGAGGTCTTGGATGTCGCAAGCAACAAACTCATCGGTCTTCCAGCAGAGATCCGGGAGCTGACACAGCTGCGTACCCTCAGCGTGTCTAGCAATCAGCTCAGAACGGTGCCAATGGAGTTGTTCACATCTACATCGCTGGTCGAGTTGAATGCTACCAAGAACCGTCTCGAGGGTGCCTTCTTCAGCATCACATCTGCACCCCATCTGCAGGAGCTGCGACTAGGAGGCAATGCGCTGACATCACTCTCGCAGTCGGAGGACTTGGATTTGCCTGCGCTGAAGCTCCTGGACGTTTCAGCAAACAGGCTGTCGTCGCTGCCCGACCTGACGTCCTGGTCTAGCTTGAGTACGATTCTGATTGGGGAAAACAAGCTTGTTGCCTTTCCAGAAAGCTTCTTCTCTCTGAAGCAACTGCGCATCGCCGACTTCACAGCAAACGACATCTCAAAGGTGGACGAGCGCATTGCGTTGATGGATGGGCTGGAGAATCTCACCCTCGCTGCGAACCCCATCCGCGAGAGGAAGTTCCTGACGATGAGCACGGACGACATGAAGCGCGATCTGCATGCACGACTCCAGCCTGAAGAGATGGTTACTGGTCCTGACGAGGACGATTTTCCAGTCGAGGGGACAGCGCCCGAATCCGACGTCTCCCACGGCTGGACAGTGACGCCGTCTGGAACACTCGACTTGGCAAGCAAAGGCTTTACCGAGTTCGACCAAGACGCCCTCATCGCTCTGTCCGAGACAAGCGACATTCGCCAAATCAACCTGCAGAACAACCTCCTCCAGACCATCCCGCTCGCCCTTGGCCACCTTGCATACCTCACCGTTCTCGACCTGTCAAAGAACAGCATAGCAGGCCTGCCCACAAGCCCCCTCGAACTGCCCAAGCTCCGCGAGCTCCGCCTGTCAGGCAACAAGCTCAACTCGCTCACACCCCTCACCACCTCCCTAACAGCGCCTGCGCTGCAAACCCTCGACGTCAGCCAAAACCGCCTCACCGACTCCCTCCCCGCTCTCCGCGACGCCTTCCCCGCCCTCGTCACCCTCCTCGCCAGCGACAACGCCCTGCTCGACGCCCCCGCCGACTCGCTCGCCGGCCTCAAAATCGTCAACCTGAGCAACAACAACATCGAGCGCCTCGACCCCCGCATCGGCCTGCTCGTCGGCTCCCTGACCTCCTTGCTCGTCGACGGCAACCGCTTCCGCGTCCCCAGCTACCAGGTCTTGAGCAAAGGCACGGATGCCGTCCTTGCCTGGCTCAAGGATAAGATTCCTAGGGATGTTGGTGCTGTTGGTGCCGGTGCGAGTGCGAGTGCGAGTGCGAGTGTAAGTGGTAGACAAAGAGGCGATAGTGCGGCGAGCACGGCGACGCGCACGACCGAGGGTGGGAGCGAGTTTTTCGATGCTGAGGATGGCGCGGCGTGGTAGGGTGCGTTAACCAGGAGAGAGTATTGAGCATGTTGTAGACAGGAGAACAGGAACCGGGTTTGCCCTGTGTGTCTGTGTGTGTGTGTATTTCTTCTTCACGTTTTTTTTTTAGTACGTCTCTAAGTACTAGGTTGTTTGTTGTCTTGTGAGCTTCGTTCTTGTATATCCTTTTCTTCTTCTTTTTCCTTTTCTGTCTTTTTTACGGATTAGATCAGATGCAATGTCATGTGATTAGATGTTATATAAATGAGGGGTAGAGTAGGAGCAGGAGTAGGGGCTCTGGCGTGCTGTATAATGGATATAGATGCAAGTGTTATCTTGTAGTCTAGTCTAGTCTAGTAGAGTGTAGTGTAGTAAAGTAAAGTACAGCTTCTCTACTATTGATATTCCATTGTAACCTAGGAGGCTGTTTAGGGATAGTGTTGTGTTGAGAAATTATACATATCACTCCCCTTTCTTCTGATCTTCTCCTCCCTTTTGATCTTGCGCTTGCATATACGCACATGCGTATATGCATACATATACATACATACATACAACATACATACAACATACATACAACATACATACATACATACATACATACATACATACATACATACATACACACACACACACACACCTCGCTTCCTCTCTGTAGCTATCCCAGTATAAAAAAATCAACATCCTTTCTTTTTCTTTTTCTCCTATTGATCGCCTTTTTTCCCCCGAGGCGTAATGACAATGTGTTCGCATTTCTGCGTCTTGTTGCGGCAGCGTTCACACGCCCAGGTCCTCTTGGCTCGCCTGACAAGAGGCCAGGAAGGAACGTCGGGAGTAGGATCCAGAGTACCTGAGGCAAGGCCTTGATCTCCAGCAGCAGTATCTGTAACAGCAGTATGCTCGGTAGTCGTGAAATCTGGGGCTATACTCGACGGCGAGAGGGCAGGCTGGAGTGGGGCGGAGCTGGACGAGGAAGTTGGCAGGTTTGTCGCAAGGTATGTTGCAGAGGGGGCTAGAAGAATGTATCAGCATGATGAGCAGTAGTGAATGACATGCATTTCATACCAGTTATGTCCGAAGATGCCTGCCTTGTGCTGCGATCAGCTCGTCGAGCCTGTTCCTTAGCCAGATCTCTCGGCCCTATGGCAAAGCGATTGACGTATTTGGCCTCAGCGGATCAGCATAGTGGACCTGACCATACCGGCATTGAATCTCAACAGGATGGTCACAAGGTTCAGCACCATTCTGGTGGCGCTTTGCGTACTGAATTATTCCCGAAGGCAGGAGCGACACCACCGCTGAGCCCCAGGGCTGAACACCTCAATATCGTCACTTCGACCATGCAGATCTATTGTACAGGATAGCGCATGTGCTCGAATGGGCTTGAAAGAAAGAAAAAATTGCTTCGTTACTGCTGTGCTGGATTTGGTGCGGTTGTGCTGCGAGGAGATTACTATGCGAAGACTGCGTGAAGACTACTACGCGAGGACTACTACGCGAGGACTGCGTGAAGACTACTACGCGAGGACTACTACGCGAGGACTGCGTGAAGACTACTACGCGAGGACTACTACGCGAGGACTACGCTGCAGCTCATGCCCTGACTACGGGTTATTTGATACCATAAGCTGGAGGTATGTACGGGTACGGCTGGTACTACGCCTTACATTGAATGTGTAAGGAGCAGACTTCACAGGCAGAAGAAGCGATCTGGAAAGCAAAGTAGAATAACGAAGTAGATACAAAATAGCAGACAGAGAGCTCTGAGAGGCCGGAGGCCAGCACCTACTTATAGGCAGGTGGGGCTGACAAGGCTGCTCTCAAAGTGAAGGACTATCTACTACAGCGTCAGTAGGTTTTGGCACACATGCCGAAGCCTACTAAGGCTGGAGATCCGAAACCTACTAAGGACCAACCTACTAAGGACCAAGTCAGGACATAACCCTGACAATATGCTGGGTGGGCGTTGGGAGTAGGTAGTTACGAAGTTACGGTGGGGCTGGAGAGGTGCTCGATTCGAGAAGGGACATGGAGGTAAAGGAGACCAGATCCAGAGTTGTCTCCAGGTATCATACCCCCTTCAGGTGTCATACCCCCACCCGCCCTGCAGTCCCTGTGTAAGGCCCTGTGTGAGCCCTCGCCCGCTCCCGCTCGACAGCGCCCGCGCAACCTGCAAGCCCTGCGACAAGAACCCCACCGCGTTGTCGACGCCCGCATGCCCCGTGCTAACCGTCCCCGGTATCGGCGGATCAGCAGCCCGCTCGCTCACCCCGCGCATCATCTCCTCGCTCGCCGCGCCCTGGAACCGGTCCAGCGCCAGCCGCCGGATCGCCGTGCCCCACCGCTCGAGATACTGTTCCTCCGACACGGTCGTGTACAGCTTGCGCCCGCCGGCTGCGACGCTGAACGGCCACTCGGCGCGCGCCACGGCGTAGCGCTTCGTGCAGAGGAGGAGCAGCGGCCAGGAGAAGAACCAGAGGAAGGTGAGGTAGAAGGCCCAGCAGATCCAGGGCGTGGTGCGCCACCGATTCACGGGGTGGGACGTGTAGATGTCGGCGTGGGCGTCTTCGACGGGGAAGGTGATGGCGATGTGGCCACGGTAGTTTGTCGCTCGCAGCAGGCCCTCGATGCGACTGCGCAGGTGCTGTTCGTCGAGGCCGGTCACGGTGCGGGTCAGGCGAAACACGCGCAGGCGCGACGACGAGGCGCAGAAGCGGTGACACCACTCTGTCAGTGTGGGGGCCGGGGCGCCGCCGACTTCGAGGTCTTGCTTTGCGCCTGGCGCGCGCGACTTGAGGATCGTGCCGCGGTGCGTCTTCTCCCCGTTCGACGCGGTGGTGAGGTGCATCGGGGAGGCGTCACTTGCGGCGAAGTTGGGATGCAGGTACGAGGACATGTCTAGCACGATGCGGAAGTCGGTCACGTCGTGGGTCTCCTTCTTGTCGCCCCGTTTGGTCGTCTCTTTGTGCGTGCCCATGATGTAGATGAGCGGGACGGGCGCGCTGGCGGCGAAGGAGCGCACTGCGCTTTCAAGATAGACGGGATCCGTGTCGTAGCGCGAGTCCATGTACGTTGTTGTTGAGCATACTTCGGGCTTGCCATTGCGGAAGGCCGGGCGGCTGTGGTCGGTGCGGGTGGTGGGAGGCGGGCTGTGGTAGATGGGCGCGCGAGGGGCGGCGTCTGCTTCGCTGTCGGCGTACGACGGAGGCTCGTTGAGCTCGGGCGCGTCGTCGTAGGCGTAGTCGTCTGGGGTGGTGTGGAGGGACACGGCGTCATCTGGCTCGTCTCGGTACTCGGGGGTGGGAGCTGCCCTGCCCATGGTGGTGGTGGATTTTACGGTAATTGCTACGACAACGAGTGGTGTGTGGAGTCTACAGCACGCGAACGTGATGAAAGTGACAGGAAGAGCAAGTCGTGGCGATACGGCAAGACGGGACTCAGCCTCTTATGCTTGCTCAAGGGGCCGCCGGTGAGACTCGCGTCGTGGTGAAGGCTGTTTTAGGAGCCATCAGGCAACCACTTACCTGTCGGCGTTCTATCGGCGGGTACGCAAGCTCACATTCAGCGAGACTTGTACCTGATAGGCTGCAAAGTCATATGCAGACCCCGGGCGATACATGCCACTTCGCTCTACCATGCTTGAATGGATCACTCATCATGGTGTTCACTCTGTGAAGCATCGCAATGCGGGGAACGTGCTAGTCAGCCTCGCAGTCCAGATGGCGCTAAGATAAGCTCATCGCCAAATTTTGGAACGCGAAGGGTGCTTGCAACCGAGTCACAGCCTTTGGTTAGCTATTCTGGCAATTTCTGGGTGAGATTGACAAGCCGATACATCACGAAGCTGGCCTCTCGCACCCCAATCCTGCGCATTTTATGTGCACCGCAGAAGTTCCCACAACTCCCCCTTCGAGTATGGGCCTTAGGTAGCTCTTGCCTTCACATTCGCAACTTCCACCCCAAGATGACTTCCACCGATGTGCCGCCCGAGCTGCAGGCCAAGGCGATTGACGCAACGCCGCAAGTCGGGCAGCATATCAGTCATGAAGGGAAGGAGTACACCACAATACAAGAAGGTCTGGCGCACATCCTCGTACCGCACGATACACCCACGTCGACCGACCCACGCATGTCCAAGGAAGACACGCAGAAGCAGCAGGTCTTCTACAACCCTATCCAGCAGTTCAACCGCGACTTGAGCGTACTCGCAATCAAAACATTCGGCCTCGACTCGGTACAAAGGAAGCAGGCGAGACATGAGAAGCAGCTGAAGAAAGGACCACGGAAACAAAAGGGGCAGGCGAAAGAGGCGGCAGGGGATTCTGCACAGGCTGCAGAAGCAGTCGAAGACGAGAACACGTTGAAACGCAAGTTGGCCGAGGGCGAGGTGGACGATGGTGCTGCGCCGGCGAAGAAGCACAAGGTCACGGAGAATGGCGATGCGACTGAGGAGGAAGCAGTGCCTGCGCCGGACGCACAAGCGGACGCAAACAAGCAGCCTAGGTCCTGGCGGGCGCCATTCACCATCCTCGATGCCCTCTCTGCGACTGGTCTGCGAGCGCTGAGATATGCGAAAGAGATACCCTTTGCGACATCAATTACTTCCAACGACATGTCGAAACATGCGGTTGAGTCTATCAAGCTGAACGTCAAGCACAACAAGCTGGAGGACACCATCAAACCCAACACAGGCAACGCTATAGCCTACATGTACAGCTACTGCGACAAGAACGGCTATGATGTGATCGACCTCGACCCGTACGGCACAGCTGCACCCTTCATCGACTCTGCCATACAAGCGATCAACGACGACGGCCTGCTTTGCGTCACATGCACGGACTCTGCCATCTTCGCGTCGCACGGCTACCTGGAGAAGACCTACTCGCAGTACGGAGGACTACCTTTCAAAGGCGAAGCCTGCCACGAGGGAGGTGTGCGACTCGTTCTACATGCAATTGCGTCCTCAGCCGCACGGTATGGGATAGCGATAGAGCCACTGCTTTCGCTCTCGATCGACTACTACCTTCGAGTTTTCGTACGAGTCCGGAAAGCTCCCAATGATGTCAAGCTTTTGGCGGGCAAGACTATGCTTGTGTACTCCTGCGAGCAGGGTTGCGGTTCTTGGACTACACAGTATCTTGCGCGCAACAAGGCCACCAAGAACAAAAAGGGCGAGCTAATGTACAAACACGGGTTTGCCGCAGGCCCTGCAGCAGACGAGCACTGCAAACACTGCGGCTTCAAGACACGCATCGTTGGGCCCATGTACGGCGGGCCGCTGCACAACCCAGACTTTGTCGAGAGGGTGCTGGCTCAGCTGAATGAAGTCGACCGTGCAACCTACCCTACGATGGACCGGATAGAAGGCATGCTTCGTACGGCTTTGGAGGAAGTCACTTTGGGCGTGAAGCAGAAGGATGAGGAGAGCAAACAGATGCTTAGCCCTCTGATTCCCAAGGCTGATCCTGCAGAAATTGATCACCACCCTTTCTTTTTCATCCCCAGCTCGGTCGCCAGAGTCTTGCACTGCTCTGCGCCATCTACTGCAGCCTTGCGTGGCGCCCTTCGGCACCGAGGGTTCCGAGTGGCAATGAGCCACTGCAAGCCCGGGTCACTCAAGACAGACGCGTCCTGGACGGACATATGGCACGTTATGACAGAATGGGTTCGCCAGAAGGCACCCCTCAAAAACCCGCTGAAGGAGAACACCGCAGGCCGCGCAATCATGGCGAAGACATGCGTAAGCACAGTGAACAGCAGCGGCGCTGCGGAAAAAAATACCGCTGATACAGACTCGACTGCACAGAATGGCGAGGCTGCTGATGTTGAAATGACGGACACGGAAACAACTGAGCGGCACTCGTACCTGGGCGCAAACTACGAAGTCAAATTCGATGAGAATCTGGGCAGAGACCACGACAGAGGCAAGTATGTCCGCTACCAGCTTGCGCCGCGAGAGAACTGGGGCCCCATGGCCCGTGCAAAGTGACGTAGCGCTAGGACAATATCAATCGATGCGCTATGGGACGAGCTCCGTGAGTCCATCATGGCTGGAGCTCACACTGGACGGCAGCTCCAGCAGATCAACGGGCGACAAGCAGTAAGACAAGCAGTAAGCCAAGCCTCCTTAAAGACACTCCATTGTAGACAATCAAACATTGCTACCAACCCGCAATCGCGATTATTTCCAGTGCTACACATCCCTTTCACAAATACTTGTCGCCATCCATACATGCCCCTGTCGTCCCGTGACAGCGCGTCTTTGATCGATTGCGCTAACCTCAGATCATTGCGCACATCTTACATCATACACAAAACTCTGCTCAGCACCGTTCGTGCCCAGCAGGTGCTCTGCGCACAACTTAGGCAAACAATTTGCCGGACCACACGTCCGCGTCTGTGGGGGTTGGATGCAATACGCGCGCACCGCTAATGGCTATACAATGGCTACAATACCCCGGGAACTCAACACGACAGGTGAAAATTATTGGAGATGGGGCCCTGTCAGTGGAGCTGGCCAGATCGGTACCTGCAGAATTTGCAGCAACAAGGCACGCATTGAGAGTAGGCAGAGCGTGCTGTGCTCCGCGGAAATTAGAGACGTCGAGATGCTTTGTGCTGAACAATGCCACCCAACTTTGCGTGAAGTGGAGATGTTGGCTACTATTCGCTGAGTGTGCTGGAAGTAAACTACTTTAGATCGATTGGTAGCGCTAGCGCTCAAAAGTCTTGTTAACTCCATCGTGTCAGAGCGACGTCACAAATAAACATCTCTCGGCACATGGCGATGCATCCTGGTAACCACGCGTCTGCGCAGACGCCCGGTTCCCTCTGCTGCTGGAGGAGCTCGACGTCTATCTGCGATTGGCTGGTGTTACCTTTCCGATTAGAAACGTTCCGAGATTGCCATGTCATTTTCGAGCTTTCCGATGCTTGCAAGATCCAATTCCTCATTGAGATGGTCATGAAGTCATGGGACTATACGCTTTCGAGATATTGCCTTGGTGTCATTGAACTGTCAGCAGGTGCCGTAGCGCAGTGATGCGGTCAGTGGGCAGTCACGGCGAGTATCTGTATATAATGAATTGAGGCGTCCATATTCTGTCTCCCATCTTCACCACAGTCAACCTCGAAGTCAAGATGTTCTCCAAGATCATCTTCAGCACCTCGCTGCTTTCGGCGCTTGCCGCCGCCGCCCCTGCACCGCAGGTGGATGGCTACACCAATGCTGATGCCTCGTTCTCGGTGGACTTCCCCACTGGTGCACCTCCCTCCAGCTTCGGTCCTGACTCTCAGGTACCCGCCACAGCTGTAGAGACACCATCAGCATACCCTCGCGTCAGCGCCGATCCTACCGGTGCTACCAGCCACGGCCCCTTCTCTGGCACTCCTACCACCACTGGAGCTGCGAAGGCACCCGCCACTCTTGGCACTGCCATTGCCCCTCTCCCTCCCAACCCAACTGCCACCTACTACAACACAAATGGGTTGCCCCAGAACCCCATGCCGATCCCCTACACCCCGGCTGGTGGTCTCGGCACCAACGGCACCGAGCCTCGCTACATGGTGAACTCAGATTTCGACTACGAGTCCATCCAGCTTGGTCTCTACCAGGAGTGGATCGAGCTCGACCTGTTCAACAACGGTCTTGCCGTCTTTTCTGAGGAGGACTTCCTCGAGGCTGGCCTCACTGCTGAGGACCGCGCCTACATTGCCTTCATGGCTATCCAAGAGACTGGCCACGCCACTCTGCTCTCCAACATGCTCGGCGAGACTGCTGCTCCCCAGTGCACATACGACTACCCCTTCCGCACGGTCCGCGAGTTCATCGACTTCAACCAGAAGCTGACCCGCTGGGGTGAGTCTGGTGTTTGGGGTTTCATCAACCACCTCGACTCGCGCGAGGTCGGCCAGCTCCTGGCACAGTCCATTGCTACCGAGGCTCGTCAGCAAATGTCTTTCCGTCAAATGCTCGGCCTGCACCCCATGCCTGTGTGGTTCGAGACTGGTATCCCGCAGTCGTGGGCGTGGACCTACCTTGCGCCCTACATCAGCTCGTGCCCCCAGAACACCACTGTAAGTTTTTCCTGCATCAACCATGTAATATCCAGCTAACCTAACTGAAAAAAGCGTTTGTCATGGCAGAATTTCCCATCTCTCACGGTCGTGAACCAGCCCAACCCCAACCGCGTGTCTCCCAACGACACCGCTGCCAATGAGGTAGCTGGAAAGCGCATCGCAGACCCCTCCGACTCCACCATCCCCTCCGACGAGTCCTGCGTTGGCGTAGATCCCCAGGAGCACCCTGGCTACAGCTGCGCGCCGGGCATTGTCCGCAACCGCTCTGAGCCTCTGTCGTTCCCCGGCAAGCTGGTCAACCTCACATGGGAGAATCCCGGCCTGGCCGTTGGCCCCAACAACTCCTACGTCACCTCTACCAGCGCCGGGCAGCCCGCGTTCGCCGCCTGGGTCAGCCAGCTCAACCTCACCTACACCCCGCTCACCATCACGGGCAACAACACTGGTTACACGTACCAGCCTGCGGCTGAGGTCTACCAGGGAGACCCGGCATCGAACGATACTATGTTCTTGGCTATTACGGATTCGGATCTTTTCCTGACGCCGTTCAACTTGAGCATGATCAACCCGCACGTTGTTGCGCTTGGTCTGTACCAGGCTGGTTAAGTGTTGCGTGGAGAGTGCACCGGACTGTATATTTACACCACGCTCAAGAGCGTTAATGATTGAGGATCATGTAATGGATTCGATAATGATAGTAATGACGAGACCTGTAACACACCTTTCCCAAACATTGCCGGTGACTTATCACCTCTACATCGCGACTTTTTAGCCACATTGGCGTTTACTCTCGCGTGCCGGGTCTTTGACAATCTGCAAATCCTAGTACGGACTCATGCCCAAAAGCGTGCATGAGTCAGTCGAACATATGTTTGCATCTGCAGCTGATACCAATCAATTCACACCCCAACAAACAGACCAACACGGAGACATTGTGCTCAGCAGCATTTTTCACATGCCTCTGTCACTCTACCATGAAGAAGCTGATCCCCCTTGCGCGATCCGTCTTAAGGGCAGCAGGACCCCAAGTTGGCTACAACACCCACACTAGGTTCAACAAATCCATCTGCGCAGAGATGCAGTTTTTACTGCTCTATACATGTTTAATTTTTGAAGTCGGAGCTTGATTGTATCCTACACTGTGCGACGCGCAGGAGAGTTGTTGAGAGTATGGAGATTAAGAGGTTCAAAGAAGGCGGCTTGTACTGTAGTGAACGCTAGTATACCTTTAAAAGAGCGAGGAGAAAGCTAGCTACTGCTTGCGCGTGCAAATGGACGCTGTTGATAAGATAGACGTAACTGACATGTTGAGCTTTTGTTACAGTACAATATCACCGCGGCAGCCACTCTGAACTACGCTGCAAATCAACTGCACAAGACAAACTCGACGAGGATTGCTGAAAGTTGTGCAAGATGACAACGATGAATGATGCGCTACAGTGTCTATAGGGAGAGGTGGAAGATGAGCGGCGCATCTGCTCACGAGATCCTCACATTTGGCCTGCCAAAGCCAGTTCTGAGGTCATCATCGCCATGTGCTGCCTCTGCAGGTGTGGTGTAGCGAGTACCTCGTAGCTGTAACTTGGCTGGCTGAGGGTGGACTCTGGTACGACCAGAGTATTTCTTCATAGTGATGTTTAGGGGTGATATTGTAAGCAGCGTTTTAGGCAAAGAAGACAAACTGCTTTCACGCTCAATTAGTTGGATACATTACATCAATGTTAAATCTACTAAAGTTCAACTATGCTTCGCATCGTGTACCTCCGTTCTCTTCGGTCCTGGGTGCTTGAACTACTCCTAGAGTCTGGAGTTATTCGACTTCCAAGCTTCGCGCCTCTGTCCTCTACTTCTGCTTGGCACATAAATGCCTTAAAACGCAAGGAAATCACCCTAATGTACATATATCGCCCAGTCTCCCCAACTGGAAGGGGAGCTGTAGCTCTAAAATGGTAGCAATACCCGCGCAGGCAAGAAATGCTTTCTAAGGTAGTGTGTCAGCACTGTAATTCCATAGCTTAGCACGTCGTATATGCCCTTCGGGAGGCGAGATGGTGGACTTATTCCTCATCAACTAGACGTAAAATGAATACCAACCAACCAACCAATCCTCTACTTCTGCTTTTGCTCTCATGTTAGCTAAGACTATACGTTCATATTGAACGTTGGTGCTGATATGCGCTACTGTGCTTTGAGCAGAACAAGATATTACTCCTCTATAGGAAAGCTTTTGCACCTATCTGCAGGTGGTTTTGCGCTGCATAAAACGGTCCTTATTTTATATGCTTTATTCTGCTTGTGCTAACACTGGCACTGGAAGTCTTGCACGGCAGGCGCTATCTACTAGTGTAGCTACAAGGTTCCTCTTTGTGTGTGTTTTACTCTGTATTGCCAGAGACCGCGCAGATATACTATCTACAAATGTCGATGTCGCGACACCAACGCGAACCGCGTTCCCAGAGAGGACGCCCAAGTCCAACGATCGTAGTACGCGTTCCGGATGGGGCCATCTAACCGAACGGCTAGCACGGACCTCGATGACGCTTGTCCGATCCCGGCGCCAGCCACCATTCCCCATACTTTCGAGTGCAGATCGATGATTGGTTGCTTGGTCATGTTTCGCAGCTTTGCCCGGTCCATAGCTCAGCACTCCAAAGGTCAGGTTCCTGGTTCTGACGCTTCTTCCCACTTCCATCACACCCTCTACACCGACCAGCGCATCCCCTCTAGCTTGCCGCAGCAGATTTCAAGCTTCTTATCCCCCAATTGACTACCGACCCCGCTCGTTGCGCGGTCGTCTCCACGTTTGCACACCCATCACGTCATCTGCTTGGAAAGAGCTTCCTGCGTTACCTCATACAAGATGACTGAGTCTGAGATCCAGCAGGGAGACAAGGGTGAGTATTCAAGACCCCAGCACAGTGGCGCCATCCATCCCCCCCTTGTTCGAGGCAGCTGGCAGCAAACGCTTGTGCACCGTGAGGCGCGTCCTTGTGACAGCCTTGAGCGCATGGCGCGCAACTTGCGCATCAGCGCCGTTCGTAAACAGGAACATTCTCATGCGTGGGTGATGCGAGCTGACGATACTTCTGTTCAGTCTCCTGGAGTTGGGGTTCAGGACAGCCCGGCGGCACGGTTGCCGAGGTCAAAGAGCAAGGCGAGATCGCCATCGAATCCAATCGCGGTAACACGATCAAGAAAAACGCCGAACCCGAAAATCCCGCCGTCCACATCGAGCGCTCAGGCAACGACGTCGTCAAGCGAGCATCCGAGCTTCAGATCGACAAGAAGGCTGATGGTGGCTCGAGTGACGACTCAAAGCAAGAGAGCAAGGACTCTGAAAGTGACAAGAAGGAGGACAAGAAGGACGATGACAAGCCTGCTGAGTCGGAAAAGAGAGACGTAGAGATGAAGGATGCTCCTGCCTCAGAGAACGAGGGTGAAAAGGAGAAGCCGACCGAGAAGAACGGCGAGTCAAAGGCCGAGACAGACAATTCTGAATCCAAGGAGGATTCGAAAGAGGACTCGAAGCATGATGCTGCCGACGCTGGCGACAACTCTGATGAGGCTCAGGCTGGCGACAAGCGTAAGACTGGCGAGACCAACGGTGCTGATGTCGAGAAAGAAGCACCTGCGTCGAAGAAGACTAAGACAGACGACGACGATGCCGAAGCCGATGACAAAGCTGAAAGTGAGGACAAAGCTGAAAGTGAGGACAAGGCCGAGGATGACGATAAGGCCGAGGGCAAGTCTAAGGGCAAGGCCGGTCGTCCCAAAGCTAGCGAGAAGAAGAAAAAAGAGCCTGCAAAGAAGAAGCAATCCAAGCCAGCGGCGACTGAGGATGGCCAGCCCAGGCGCAGCGCCCGTAACAAGTAAGTGGCTGCCACTGACAACATGGTACGCAGTCGCCGTAGCAGGACATAGCTCGATTGAAGATGAGGAGGCGGAATCGGTCGTAGTTACTCTGAAATCTAGGCGCACGGTAATAACTGTATGGAAGGTTCCGGTAAAAGCGGTATAAACGTTAGTAGTGGGTGGCCATCGTGCCAAGGCGCAGCGTTTTGGATGTTATTATGTGTTTTGCTTTGAACTGTTTCGATGATGCCCTGTCCATCCTGTCTCGCGATGTGATGCGATGCGATGCTGAAGTGATAGGCATGGGACGCAAATAGTTGAACAATGTAACGTTGATTATGCTCATCTACTACCTGTTCATGTCATCAGCGAAATCCCATGCTAGGTAGCAACAAGCAGAGCTTAAGACAACGTTCCGATCAGTAGGCATTGTATGCGTCAGTGAGACAAAAGCACTTGAGTCTCTCCGATCCGTCTTGAAACTTAGATATGATAGGAATCATCAGGGAATGAGCGGAGAACGCGTAAGAAAGAATTGTCCACTCACTTAAAAGTATCAACAGCACCCGCCGACGCCTGCACATAGACGTGTGAGCGTGAACCTCACAGTACAGAGGTTTAGTCTGGAATCCAAAAAGAAGGGTGCCGGCAGTAGACGAGAGGCTGTTGTCAATGGAAAACTGTTGAAGAGTACGAGTCAAGGCCACCAGCGGTGGGAGCGTGGGGGAAGCGAAGCTTGGCGCTGCCACCTGTACTTTCCCGCCTTTGCCTTCGAATCAACAGCTACAGAAGAACATATACCTTCAGAGCACACTGGGGGCTGGACCTCTCTGTTTCTATTGTTCTAAAAAGTGGCGTGTTACGACAGTCTCGTCAAGCAGCATGTTATGATGCAATTGCAGTTCGACACCCAGTCCGAACGAACTGACATGAGCTTCTACTTCAACTGCAATCGTAACACCCGATACGCTGCACTTTCGTGCATATCAACCCGGCAGACGCCATGCGGTTACTGAATGCGCGAACGCTGAAGCTTGAAAGCTTCGTTGGCGACTACCCCTCTTACGCTATTCTGTCGCATTGCTGGGGCTCTGAAGAAGTCCTAATGTCCGATCTCGCCAATCTAGCAGAAGCAGAAAAGAAAAGTGGATACAACAAGGTCGAGAAAACATGCGAACAGGCGGTCAAAGACGGATTTGACTATGTCTGGATCGATACATGCTGCATCGACAAGAGTAGCAGCGCTGAGCTATCAGAGGCAATCAACTCGATGTTCGCCTGGTACAAGAACTCTGACAAATGCTATGCTTATCTAGCTGATGTGGATGGACTTGAAGACTTCATGCGCAGCATATGGTTCACACGAGCTTGGACATTACAAGAACTTTTGGCGCCCAGCCATGTTAAAAACGGCGGAGCGTCAGGCATGGACTTCTACTCTAGCCAGTGGGTCAATCTTGGAAGTAAATCCGATCTCAGCAATAGGATCAGAGACATTTGTGGCATTGAAAAGGAGTACTTGGAAGGACAGAGCATTTACTCGGCCAGCGTCAGCATGCGGATGTCATGGGCAGCTGAGCGCCAAGCGACAAGAGCAGAAGATATTGCTTACAGCTTATTGGGTATCTTCGATGTCAATATGCCTCTTCTCTATGGCGAGGGTAAATTGAAGGCGTTCCGCCGGTTACAAGAGGAGATTATGAAGATCTCCGAAGACGAAACCTTGTTTGCCTGGGAAAACGTCGATTTTCAGACAGGCTCGTCGACAGCAGATGTGTTAGCGAGCGACCCCAAGGACTTTAGTGAAGCGAGACAGCTGATTCCTTTCGCCTCCGATGAGCCCGTGGTTCCATATTCAATGACACATCGGGGGCTTCGGATATGGCTACACCTGTTTCGAATCGAAGATCTCCACGATATCAGAGACATATTACGAGAAGCCATTCGGCCCCTAAGATCTCCCGTTATGATCTGGTCTTCCGACAATCTCGTCTGGGCTATTCTAAAATGTCATATTGCACATGACTTTCACCACTTCGTTGCAATACCGCTACAACATGTCGCTGCTGGCGTCTACACGCGCGACTTGAGCACAAGTGTCGCACTCATAGACACTGATTTCCTGCCCCTTATAAGCCAACATTATGCGTTCAATGGGTCTGCAGGCGAAAAGGAGATCTACATCCGCAATAGCCGCATCTCTTCTATCTCCAATAGCGTGCAACGACGATACGGCTTTCTTTTTCGCAATGTTACCAAAGGTCTCGAGATCGCCAGAAGGTCGTGTCCAACCGATGCTTGGAAGCAGCAAGATCGCATCTTGCAAGGTGGCAATAGCACACAAAAAGACCGTTTCTGGAACGCAAGCCTTGCCCTGTTCCTGCCAACAGCGCCACAAGCGACCATCAAACACGTGACATATCTGAGTCTAGGGTGCGAAAATGGTCCCGCGATGCAAATGCCTAGAGCTTGGTGTTATGTTGACGATATGGCTGTACCTCTGAGTGAAATGAATCTGCTAGCCTTCCATGAGACGGCAGGCGCGAAACGACCTCGATGCGAGGTGAACCGATTTCGCGGGGCGCTCCGAGATGTGAACTGTGGCATCAAAATATCTATCGCAGAGACAAAGGTGCATGGCCAGCGGATGTTCATTGTCGACATTGAGTACGTTGAGGGCGACAGCAAGCTCTCAATTCCCACAAGATCGACCAACAGCACCATCCCTCGTTTGCAGGATACCGAGCCTTCTGTATTGGATAAGACTCTGCCGACCATCACCCTGTGATTTTTCCTGTCTACCACATCTTGACAATGGGTAGGTCCGGAACCACAGCGACGACAACATCTCAAGCATTCCACCACCGATGTGGGAGGCGTACAGAAAAGTCGAGGTAGTCTTGTTGTGTCGTACGAAGGAGCTTGTTGCTTCTGGACGATCAGAGCTTCATGCCATCCTCACGAGCTCATTCGTGGGTGCTATAGTTATTGCACAACATATCTGAGATCTAACGTTTACAACTTGAAACATGAAGACCAGTAAGCAGTTGTCAGTGTGCGAAGATACTTTATTACTTTGGTGTTGGCAATTGCGAGTTACAGCCAACTTAAAAATCAGTTGTTCCTGAGAATGATCGCTCGAAAGAAACGAGCATCTTCGTACCCCATTTGTCAGCCAAGTCATCAACCCAGTCCTTAAGCTTAAGTTGGCACTATGCCCCCTCTGATGCAACCATAATACAATACATCTTTGCAATGAGCGCGCTCTACCAATCGCTGTAAGGCAAGCAGAACCAGTCACAGACGACACATTTGCTCAGCTTCGATGCAAATGCGATGCATCAGTGTACATCTCTTGTAACCACGTGGCATAGATCACATGATATTCCATTGTAGCAGGCACTGCCCGGTGTTGCGAATGTACCGAGTGATGACACTACTGGCCTCGTCGAGCGCCAGTACATGGCAAACTCGGCCACAAGGTCGTCTAGCGTTGGGATTGGCTGAGAATTCAGCTGAGCTCGAAACAGTGTAGCTTGCTGGGTCGTCGACTAGGTGTCGTCAAGGCCCTTGATGGCTAGCAGGAAGTCGCGCTGCGCTCGCGGTGATGTGACGTCAGGCAGATACACTGCCTCACACATCTGCACGACGTGCAGCCACTCCTCAAGCCAACTCTCAATAGTGTTACTTCGTGGTCGACTCTGCAATTGTCAATACTTAGCTATCAGCTGCAGCTCCCTCTCGGCCGTTGATTGGCAGAGGTGCTTCTTCAGCCTCTTCAAGCGAGCGTACGCAGTATTGTTGCTCTGAATCAGGTATATATGGCGGCGGCTGATCGTCTGGCCAATCTCTTGGGTAAAGTCGTTCAACGCTTTCCTCTTAATCGTGTATCTAGCCAGCGCTTGATCATAGTTCCTCTCCGCCTGCTGGTATTGCTGGAACTCCTCAGTTGTCATGTCCTTGAGCACGACGCTGGTGTCCTCTTCAGTCTTATTATAGTACCCCTCTGGCTTAACGGCTGCTGGCTCCTCAAGCTTCTCAAGGGCCGCCTTGTTGAGGTCTAGGTTGACTATAGACCACAGTTGATGCCTGTCTGCGCTATCCTTTTGTAGGAAGATCTATTCTTCCTAGTCCCCAGGCTTCTCAAGTATAACTGTCGTCCTCGTAATCAGTCCATCTAGCTCAGTAGTAGCCATCCTGACTCAGGTTCTATCAGCTCTCGGATCGACTCTCGTACGGGCAGTGCACAGTGTGCTTGAGGCTCTGCAAGGTAAAGGTAGCGTTTTGATGACGTAGCTCTGTTGACAGCAGTCAATAGCTCGTTGGCATGCAGTAGCGGATACAGCGTGTGTAGTCGACAGCCGGGCTCATAACTGTAACTGCGTAAGCAGTGTCAAGTGGGTGCTGCGGGTCAACGCTTGTATTGCTATCTGTTGTTGTGTTGTCATGTTCTGATTGTTCGTCTACAGGAGCCCTCAGCTCAGAGGTAAGTGCACTTGCCCACACCGGGCAGTGCCTGCTACAATGGAATATCATGTGATCTATGCCACGTGGTTACATCTCTTCTAGGGTCCTAAGAAGACTAAAGGGTTGCAGAACAACCCCCCAGCAGAGGGCCTCATGCTATCGCCTCGATGATATATAAGCTTTAAGCTTAATCTACTTTTCGTGTCGGGCGGACCCATCGATTTCGTGAACCTGCGCCTGCGGTGTGATAAGCAAATCTTGCTTAATAGGTATAGTAGTCACAGATACTGGCGCTTCGTGTAGGCCCAGATAACTATCAGGCTTCATCGTGACGAGTGAACATACATCAGCGTCGGCCGTGAGTTCGCTTGCACCTGTCCGAGCAGCAGGTTTGTTGTTGCCTTGTCTTCTCCGCCGTTGCCGAAGTACACAGAAGACAGCGACAATTGTGACCAGCAAAGCCAGAGACCCTGCACCCGCTCCAATTCCAGCCTTTGCACCTGACGATAGCCCATCGTTAGCTGCGACTACTGTCGAAGTACCGGTCCCGGATAGCATCCGACTCGATGTAGACGGAGGCTGTTGCGTTGCAGTTGAAGGTATGTGTGTACTCGATATGGTAGAACTAAGTCGGCCGTTCTGTTCGAAGCATCCTCGTAATCCCATGCGTATGCAATCCTCAGAAAGCTCTGCAATGAAATCAGGACTCAACATGGCTGCATCGACCACAAAGGTTTGAACGGATGCTTCGCTCTCCTTAAATGTAGAATTCTTGAGGAAGCAATTGTTCCTGAAATTTTTCGAGTCGCTGTAACCAACGAAGGGTGTGTAATCGAAGCCGTAACACAGCGGCACCTTCTTGACGCAGCTCTCCAGGCAATCGGACCATTTTTCTTCAGTAGTCGGGTGGATATAATCGATGTTTTTTTGTATATCTTTGCCGCATAGATTCTTGAAAGGGACAATTAGGCCATTCTGGTTGTATGCCGAGGTGTCGCCATGGCAGTCTCGCGGTTCGGCGATGACGGTCGTTAGAAGAAGCGCACTCCAGTAGATTCCTAGCAAGGATGCGTCGGAGCTGATCATGGTTATCAGTGAAGTTCGGATAGAAATCATGACGACGTCAAAATCTATGAAAGAGAATCTAGACAGGCTGTGCAGGAGGTTACAGGGGCTGTGTGCTACTCGACTGGTGCTTATGTGGGTTCATTATCTTGCAGGCCTCAGACCAGTAATTTTCGTGGTACAGTTGCGCCCACACCTGTGCACGACAGCCTGGCCGTTAGGCTGCCTGAGAGCAGTCACAAGACCGACCTCTGATCTGACGGCGCGCTCGGCCCCTTAGGTGTGTCTATAATAGATGTTTTGGTGGCAATATGGCACTTTGCTGTCGTGACGGTTTGTGCATAAACACTGAGTGCATGCGATCGAAATACAGGAGGTACAGCTGTCAAGTTGGATACAGCGGTCTCAACTGCGTCGGCGCAGTGATCTCTCGCGTTTGTAGCGTGACACAATTGACCACAATATTACAAGGGGATCAGCCTTGTGCCTGTCGAGATAAACCAACAAAGCCTTAGTTGAGCTCAACATTTCGGCTAGCACATCTTGTGTGAATATCGTACCAGCCTTGTGACTTTCGAGCAAAAGATATTGTGTACAAGATGCGTGCAAAATTGCCCCTAAACCTTAGCTCTCAAGGTCCAACTTCTTCCTAGGCATGCCCATCGACTGAACACAAAAGAGATCAGACTCAGCGTAAGGATGGCGCAGAAGAATGCTATCATTGCCCGTGGACCCACCTTCTCGACCAATTCACCACTGATCGGAATACAGATTAGGGTCGCGAAACTTGCGACGAAGTAAATAGAGCCATAGTATCTTCCAAACTCCTCAGCCTTGCAGAGCTGTCCAATACAGGCAGGTGTCAGTGCCATCCAACTACCTGTTCCGAATCCAAACAATGCAGAAAAGCCGTAAAGGGCGGGAAGGGAAGTCGAGCCGAAGGGAAGCCAGAGAATAAGCATGAATATGAGTGTAAAGACGATCATGATAGCAAGCGTGTTGAAGCGACCAATCTTGTCCGCGGCGTAACCTGGAAGAATGCGACCAAGGCAGGAGACACCATTGAGAATGGCGATAAGATAAAATCCAGTGTCCGCGGAAAAGGCTGTGCTCATGGTCGCGTACGTGGGTAAAATGCCCAAAGCACCAAACAACACAACCTCGAATCCAAAGACGCTGACCGTAAACAGGCTCAACCGCAAATCTGCATAAATGGACAACGATACGATGGCCTTTTTCTTAGCTTCAGTTGATGGAGGTAAACGGGCTTTGATAAGGATATTGCCGATGACAAAGCATATGAGAAAGGCGAATCCAAGGATACGCAGCGACCATGCGTAGCCGTATCTCTTCAGTGTGGTTTTCAGCACCAAGGGAATGGTCAAGCCACCGCAGCTACTTCCCATCATGGCTATTCCCTGTGCAAGTCCTAGGAATCGGTTAGAGACTGTATCTATGGTAAACATGTAAAGTAGGTAAGCTTACCACGCCTCTCCTTGAACCAATGCGCCACTGCGGCCAAGCTAGTGGTAGTCAGGAGAGCGCCCGAAAGGCCTCCAAGTACTCCACAGCAGAGTATCATCTGCCAAAAGGTCGTACACTCAGCTAGCAGAAAGATCATGAGCAGCTCTCCGATGCTGCCGCACAGCGCGATCCATCGAGGGCCGTAACGGTCGAACAGAGGGCCAACAAAGAGACCCAAAGCGAGTGAGAGGTAAACGAAGACCGATGGTATCCATCCAATTGTACTTGCCGATAAATCTGCAAGCTGATGCTGACTCCAGTAGTCTTGCAGCGTCCCAAGGGACACCATTAGGCCGAATGATGGGAAGAGAAGGAGCCATGCTGATAAGACAACCAACCAGGCTCGAGTACCTCCTTCGGGGAACGTATCTCGTGCAATCTGGCTTGCAGTCTCCTCGTCGATAGTCTCATTCCCCTTTCCTCGTTCTGATCTTGTTCGCTGTGGAGGTACAAAGTCGTCACCAGCTCCTGCTTGCGCGTATTTCTCTGCGTCGCTATCCCTCCTCGAACGACCTGTCAGCCGTGACACCGTCCGCACCGGACTGTCCCACACTTCTTCCAGCTCTTCATATGCACGCCCATCGGTTGACGGACGGACGCACACAACGGGGTTCGCCACTGGATCCATATCCGCCGTTGGTCCACCGCCTGATGTTACTGTCGTTCGTTAAAGAAAATATCGCCGCCTAAAGAGCTTCTTTGCGTAGTCAGTTGTCGGTGCAAGCGTTGGCGCCAACGCTCGTAGCTAGCTGGCAGCTTCGCACTATAGACGTCTTTAGGTCTTCTTATCCGAAAGCGTCTTTTCGCTGACTCCGTCTTGGCATACCCGAACTATGACAACCGCACGTCTTGCTAGCTGCATTGTGCGTTGTGTTTTTCAACGATTTTCCACGCCCTGTCGTGGACAAGGCGTCGATGTTACGACCGGTCGCGGATCGGAGTCATCGATATTCGGCTGCCCCGCTCGAGCAGGTGGAAAAACTCCGAGCTCCAGCGTCTACAAAATCTGTAAAGGTTTACTCCGAGATTGTAGATCGCTGACGTTGTGTGTACCAACAGACCGTATGCACGCCTTCAACGCTGTCGGAGTAGTGGTGCTTTCCCGTCGGAAATACTTGCTGTCGTAAGAGAATCTTGTAGGTATGACTATGAATCGGCAGAAGCGGAACCATTGCCATAGCGGCAGACAAAAGTGGGTGCATTTGGCTTGTTATACCTTTATTCGAGACGTCGCATTCTCAAGTCCTGTTCGTCTTCAAGGTTTGAAGACGTGATACACATTTTACTTCGTCTGTAGTGGCTCACGATCGGGCAGCCTGGATGACGGATTCTTCAGGTGATCACAACAGTCCTCGAATTCTCTCTCTGGCGAGAACAACGACGATGAAACCCGCATGCGCTGCTGCCATCATACACAGCAGCACATTCGGACAGGCTCAAACAGTCTACGGGCAAGCGTACAACCTGCGAGTTTATCATAGTCCAAATTGGCGCTCCTATCTGCTGTCACAGATTCCAACAGCTTTCCGTGCGTGCAAGATCAAAACTTATACACAAGCGAGATGGTAAGGCTTCAAGCTTCGGTCGATGTTACGGCTGACCACTATGGTATCGTGCACATTGGAGGCGGACGGAAACGAGGCTGTTCGATATGCCTATACTGTTAGCTTGAAGATACCGGCACAATTGAAACTTGCATGTCCAATCTGGAAGGCTCGACTGGAGCATTGCAGACAATGCCACTGAGCTTTGATAACTACAATTTCGTGTCCGCCGGCCAATTGCACCTCTAGCCAGTGCATAGACTTTGCAAAGGCAACATTTTTCTAAAGCCACACTCTCAGCGGCCAATACCACGATCCAGCCTAGAAATTCTCAGTCTTGATACCTCCTTATACCACCACGTGGTAGTATACTCTGAGTATAAGCATGTGCAACTGTCTCTATGGTACGCGAGAGAGCGAGCACCCTGCCAGCGGCGGACTCGCATTGATCGCATCGAGCCTTGGCTCTGATTTCGTCCTACCAGTGGTCATGGTTGAACTCGTCAGCCGCAGGGGCGTTCATGCAGGTCTCGGCGATGACTATCGACCAACAGACGTGCGGTGCAAGCGAAACCTTCTGTAAGTGGAATAGATCACTCGTCTTTACCGAATAGAACTTTGAGAGAGGCGGCCTCAAAGACGTCGTGGTGCTCATCTCCTCTACTTTTCAGTTTGATGTATTCCACCTCTCAAATTTCTTTCTTATCCTCTCAAAAACGTCAAAGAGGATCTTACGCAAGTCTAACTATGTGTTCAACCATTATCTCGCTGTTCGTTCTCATATTGACACACTTGAACACTTTCCATGCCGTTTCAGCTGCAACGACAATCGGTCCCTTAGCGCCAGTATCCATCTACAAGCTCCCTGCATATTCCTCCGCACGTCCATGTGCCGCAGGATGCCTCGTGTACAACGGAATCTGGGTTTGTGGTGTTAATGGAGGCTATCACGACCTTGGAAAAGACCTTGGATGTGGCTGTGGGCCAAACAATGCCTGTTTTTGCAGCGCTGGCTTGGCAAGCAGCGCATCGAGCTACATATCGAGTTGCGTGAGCGCAACCTGTAGCAATGTAGGGAACGTCGATGGCGACTTGACAAGCATGTTAAGCTTATACGATGGATACTGTCAGACTGCGAATATAGAGATCAGTACGAGCGTGCCAACAACCATCACGACCGAAGGCGGGCTAGAAGGCACCGGAAGAGGAGCAGCTACAACACCAAAAATCGCGAATTCGTTACCGGCTGAGACATCAGCAAGTATCACTGCGGCATCGACCCCAGGCCAAAATGAAGCAGAACAGAAGGAGGACGAGGGGCTCAGCAAGTCGGATATCATTGCACTGGCTACAGGCTTGGGTGTCGGCATTCCCAGCTTGCTAGTCGGCGCCTGGGCTCTTTATTTGCAGCTTCATAAGAATCGGCCCAAGTCTCCTGCGTCTTCGGTCGTTGACACGGCATCCCAGCTGGGGAGTACAATCCAGATGCTCCATCTGGATCAGCCAAAGCCTCAGACGACGCCTCCAATCCAACAGCCAGTGTATGAGATGGGGGAACAGCAAAGCCGCCGATGGTTCTAGCAGGTTTTGATCCAAACACAGCTCGATATCTCGTTACATCTCGTGCACTCTGACCCTTCCATCATAGTCCTTGATATTGGCGGCTGAGATCTCGGACACTTGTGGCTCGGCTCCATCAGCTTCGTAAGCAAAACACTTTTCTGGTGCAACAGTTGTGGAGTCTCCCTCGATGCGTATTGGAGGCGACAGGCGATGACGACGTCCAACAAAGAATGTTGTAGCCCCGATCAAGGCGACACCCACCATGACCCCAATGACTATACCAGCTATTGCGCCGCCCGAAAGTGCAGATGAGGTATTAGGGTTGACCGGCAAGTTTGTTTCCGATCTAGGAGGATTTGTTGCAGAAGTGCTGGCAGACGCAACTGGGGTTGACGATAAGACTGACGTGGCATTGGCAGACATGCCCAAGAATGTTTGAGCAAGTATTTCGCCACCGACATCTCCAGAGCAGCATTCCAAGTTGTCTTTCCCACAGCACCATCGTGTCGAATTAGCAGTTCCGTCACATGGTGTCATCAGAACATTACTGCTAACCTATAACATGTCAGCGGCTTTGATCGAAGAAATTTTGGCTGTCTGACATACGCTGGTGGATAAACACACACTCAAGCATTTACCAGTCTTCCAACCAGCGACTGTGCACTCTTCCCGAAAGTAAACGGGTACGAGTGCAGAGTTCTCATCTTGCCTTGAGACTTGCTTGCATAGCCCATTGGGCAGACACACATCGGCGGTCATGCCATCCCTGGCAAAGCCCTCAGACGGGTTTGGACGACCTATCGCGCAACACATCGTGTTGAGAGGGTTACCGAGAACATCGGCGCATGGCGCGTGATGGGCAGCGGCCTGTAAATCACCATTGGGATGACGGCAATCTGCCAGTGTCATGGTACCGAAGATACCGAGGAAGATAGAAGAAAGCAACAAAGTCCTCACACTTGCGTAACGGGTCTTGCAAAGTGAGTAGCGATGTATCACGTCAAGCCCTCTAGGAAGGGTCCTCCTGCCATGACTCTTAAGCAGAACATGCTGATGGGGGTTGCAAGGCTGAAACTCTACCCATGCTTGCTCTTAAGCGCGCTGGTGGTGATACAGCGCTCACGTCACAACCTTGGGGCGAAGGGCTACACAGCCTGCGGCGCTGATTGGCTACGGTGACCGCCAAAGCAATTAAAAGACCTAAACCGACAGAAGCGAGTCAGTTCCGTCCGCGAGATGTAGCAATTCCGCAGGCGAGTCATATTATACTTCGTCCCCATCGTACCAGGACGCGGTGTTGGTGCGCGAGATGTACCCGCAGCGGAGTCCGCGAGATGGGTCCAAAATTAGCGCCTTGGCAGCGACCATTCTTGGCAGGAGCTGTGACTGCAAGGTGTATACTCATCCGATCAGCTCACCACACACCAAGCAGAATATCTGACCTGCGAATCTTGAACTGAATTCTGTATCATTGAGGTTGCTACAGCTACGCCGCGCTTATTCCGACAACGCACAGCTTGACCCTGCCCGCTGACGCAGGCATGGGAGAGCACAACGAATCCGGCAATGACACGGAACATGGCGCGAGTGAGAGTAGGTATGCGGGCAGAACGAAAATTCAGGAAGGATTCGGAGGAATCAAGCGATATTCGGAGTTGAACCATGCACGAAGCGCCAAGTGCCGTCACATCTGAGTACACGAAACCACCTACCTGAACGTAGGTAGTTTCTGACTTATGAATATCTGCAAGTATGTGACGAGGAAGTCATATCGGTCATTTTTTGTAATGTCTTGTGTGTGCACGCAACGGTGAAGGCGAGGTTCCAGTCGAGCTTCTGCTGGCCCCAGTCCCCATACTCCAAATACAGTGGCAGATCTTCCCGAGAGCCTCACCGCGTCATAGTTCTCTGTTTTTTTTTAGATTCATCCAATTTGCAGTCTGAACGGAATGGGAACAACAGCTCTTTGCTCGGTCGAAGCAGCAACAGCTTCTTCTGCAGGTCACGCATGGCTTTTGTCTCTGTACATGTCTCATCCGTAATACGAGAATTGTTCATTGCTTTTCTTTCCCACGTGTACAATTTACCTGGTATGTCGTTTTTGAATACCTCCATTGATCTTAGCTTGGCCCCGGACCTGAGCCTCCTTCACCTCCGATCTCTTGATCGCACTTTTGACCTGTGCCCCCCGACTGAACTCTGATCACAAACCAACAGCGAATTTGCCTCATCAAAGCTTCGCTGCTGCACGATGTCAGCTCGAAACCTACTTCGTCATGTCTTCCGCCACGGACCAAGAGATAAAGTCAGCGAAGACGCGTTGCCACTTGGTATGAAGCAAACGACCCCAGGCAACAACAGACCGGAGGCAGCAAACACCAAGAACAGCTTACGCGTTACCACCCGTGCTTTCACTCCTGCGCCAAAGACACCGGAGCCTTTTGGTCTGGAAGATATCGCTGAAGAAGCAGCCGTTAGCACGCCGTCAACAGTTGAGACTACATCGCTCACAGAGTCGGTCACATCCCTCGACCTCGGTATTGGCTCATACTCAACACGCGAACTTGTCCACGCCACGCTCGACGAGGCCAAGGCCGCCTCTGACTCCCACTTGGATACCATAAGTACAACTCTGGCCTTGTTGAACGCTCTTGATGGCTTCAGTGCGACGATTTCTGAGCTGAAGAAGGAGATGCTTGCAAAGAAGGGAGTGTGTGAAGAGAAACTTGCTATGTTCGAGGCTGTTGAACGGGCAGTGGAAGGTATGGTGTTTGCAGGAGAGCTGCACAACCAAGAGTTCGGACATGCCAACGAGCAGTAGTAGTCTCGAAATTTTACGACAGGAGATGTTGGCTTCTGATTGGGAGATGCTTTTGACAGAACTCCCTGTCCAGATACCTAGGAGGACTCCACTTGTGTGAGCTAGAGAATATCTGCCAATGGTTTCACTTTATAGCTGCTCATGAAAGATGTTCTCTGCCGCTAGTCTTCTCTGCACTGCACTTAAGCAGCCTCATTGCCGCCGCCCTTACCAAACGCAATACCTGCGCAAATTTTCCACCTCAAGTCGCTGTCGCCAATAACGTCCGCGTTCTGCAGCTGAATCACGATTACAGCGCCAGTCCTGACTGCAAGACATAAATGGAACCGTCCAAGAAACAGACAGCGCCGGCTGTCAGACGAGATCTGCGCTTCGAACCAGGTAAGGAAACACAATTCACTCGTTGTTTGATAGTATTGCTCATGATTTCCAGCCCACAATGATCCATGTGCTCGCTCTCACGGAAGTAGTGAAGCATGCGAGCATGACAATGCTGCAGGTCGGTTTGACTTCCCACATGTTCTCGAGCCTGGCTAACACCAAACCAGCCCTCATTCAACGCGTTACCGACCACATTTCTCATCGCCCTGCAGCGACTAAGTTCTCAGAGTCCGTGTCAGTCGCAAATGGTCAAGACGAAGCTTCCAAAAAGCGTAGACTTTTAGTCGGCGGCAGTAGCTCATGCGGTGTTAACTGCCCTTGGAAGGCGAAATTCCTCTCCAGTGAAAAGGCTTTGCTTACCCTCAAGGGCGAAAGTCTCAAGCATGCGTATCAGATTTCCAAAAAGAACAAGCGGATCAACGACCTTGAACGAAAGGTTGCAGCCTATAACAATGCTACTACGGCAATGCGACAACACGACTTAGACAATTTAGAACACGAGAAGAGTAAGACGAAGGAGATGTTCTAAGAGGAGCTTTACCAGAAGAATATGAAGATCAACAAGGTCGAACTAGACAACCTTAGCCACGTTACAGCTTTCGCTACTCTAAAGCAGCAGTTCAAAGAAACGTCCGCCGAGCTGCAAGAGCTCAGGCGGGCGCTTGATGCAGTTAGGCAACCTCTTCATCAACTAGACGATATGGTGCAGCGGATGCCTACTCCGCCTGCCTCGACTCAACCAATCGATGAGCGTTCTCTTCTTTCCAACAACACGCCCATGCCTCCAGATGTGCAGGGCAGGCAAGTGCCATCAAGGGATTATGGATATAAGACTGTCTACAAGTCTGGTCGAGGCTACTTCTCGCCTCGTAGGCACGGCTAGGTACCAGGGCTCAAGTTCTTGTTACCACAATTTTGCGGCTATGGGATTTTGTCAAGGGCGTATCTTTCATGGATCAGGAAAGTCGCGAACATCACAAGATTGGGAGAATACATGTTAGGTTGATTTCGTACTTCATCTAGTGTACTCAAACGCTGATAAATAACAAAAAATATCACTGTCATCCCCTACATGAAAAATCCTGTGCTCACCGATCACATGTCAGCCTGATGCATCGCTCTGGATCCATGGACTGACTATCAAAGAAAGCAGTTCGCTCAAGAAGGCTTTGGGGTTTCTCGGACCTTCAGCTGTGTGAACAAATGATTGTGATTCAGCTACAGGCTTGCCATCAATTCTAAGCAGCTCAAATCCAAACCGCGTGTACGAGATCCGTTTAGCAGTACCACCGTAAACGCACTCCCGTACCCACGGACATCAAAATCGCACGAACACAGAAGCCACGAGTGTGGGAATTGTTTCAAATGCATCAGATTACTCCACGCTATGCTGCTAAGGTATCTACAAGAATGCTAATATTAAGCGCCACAGAAACGTGCGGCTGCTGGATGTACACATGAACAGATGCGAGATCGTAACTGCTCGACTTTCAACATGACTTAGGCACGGCACATCCTGCCATCCTTGGCCACGGTCCAAGCCTCACTACCAACGCTCTTAAGGTTGTAGAAAACGTTGTCAGGATCATACTTGTTCTTGATCTGCTTGAGCTTGTCGTAGTTGGAGCCATAGAAAGTAGACTGCCAGTTCTTCTGCTGGAAATCGGCCTCGTTCATGTACGCGCCACTGCCAGGAGTGACAGCCTCGATCTTAGGCATCAGGACGTCGGTCATCTTGCGCTGAGCGGCCTCCATGTCGGTCCAGGGCGCTGTGCTGTTCCAATTGGTGATGAGCTGGAGCTGGATGACGGCATCGCGCCAGGCGGGGAGTACGGCGTTGTCGGGTGTGTTGGCGCGCTTGGAGTAGTCGGCTGAGCTGCCGGCGAGCATGACACCCTCCTTTGCGAGCTCGGCGAAGACCTTGTTGAGTTCGGCGGTGTTATCCTCGACGACAGAGCGGGGGATCAGACGGCCGCCGAACTGGTAGCGGTTGACTTCGAAGCTACCTTGAGGAAGAGGGCCGAGGTAGCGGTCGTAGTGGTCGCGGTAAGCGAGCTCACTGTATGCAATCGGGGGAGTGATGCCAAGCGAGACAAGGTAGTCGGAGAAAGGCTTCAGGACCTCCTTGGCCTTGGCCTGTGTGGAGTCCCAGATCGTAAGCGGCTTGATGACGATGTACTGGGTGCTGATTATGAAGACGACCATAGCACCAGCATCAATCATGGCAGGTAGAAGCTCAATGAACTTGGCGATGAGCAGAGCATAGTTCTCCGGAGTAGTGGAGGAAGCGAGAAGCTGCATAGCGGCACCGCCGACAGTCTTGGACCCGTGTGCCTTGACGGTGATAGAGGTGACAATACCATAGGTGCCACCACCGCCACCAGACAGAGCCCAGTAAAGGTCAGAGTTTTCAGTTGCGGAAGCAACGACAATCTCGCCGTCAGCTGTGACGACCTCAAAGGAGAGGGTCTGATCAGCAGCAAGACCAAACTCGGTACTGAGGATGGAGTGGCCACCACCCTGCGTGAAACCGCCTGCTCTCTGTTAGTGCAATGTTTCAGCACACATATAAATCCAAAGACATACCGGCCAATCCAACGGTCGCACACTCTCCAGACATGACGGTGAGACCCTGCTTGTTGGCAGCCTCGACAAGCTCGTAACCAATAACACCTGCACCAACGGTGGCTGAAGGACCAGTGTAGTACTGGTCGGACCACTGGCCGAAGGTGACATTCTTCAGACCCTGAGTCCATACAGCGAGAGCACCGGCACCAGTAGACCTTCCCAAGAAGTCGTGACCAGTGTTGCGAGCAAGAACGCGCACATTCAATTTCTTAGCAAACTCAAGGGCAGCGACAACATCCCAGGCTTCGGTAGCCTTTACTGAGTAGGCGACGTAGTTGCCAAGTGTGCAAGGGACACTACGATCAGTGAAGGGGTCACAGGCCTGTGTGGCGAAGTATGCCTGCATGATGGAGTGACCAGATGGAGTGCTGCCATTGTCAGTTTAGGCCGCCATAGCTGACTCGCCGCACTCACTGTGTCAGAGGGTTCGTCCATTGCGCCCTGAGGGCTTTGCAGGCGTTCTCATCGTAAGTGGGATCGTGGCATGGAGATCCAATGGGAACAGTCTTCACCAGTTTTCCATTGACGGTCTCGTTCAGTGCCGTCCACGCCTCTTTGCTTGGCCAGGCGGCATCGCCAGGCAAAACATGGCACTTGTTGTTCGGACCTTGGGCACCGATCAACTTAGCAAGAAGCATAGCCCAAATGAGCTTTGCAATCTGGAGAAGCTTCATCTTGCTGCGAAACCACTGAATTCAGGTGGGAATTGAACCGGTAGCGATGAGACAAAGAAAGCAAGTTCACGGCGGTCATATATAGTCGCAACATCCCCTTTCACCTCGCCACGGGTTACCGGTGGCATGTCTATATCTCGGAGGCTATCTCGAACAAGAGAATTTAGTTGCATGCTCATTGAACCCTCTGGGGGCCTTCTTCCTCTTGTAGAATGCAGCGCCGAGACGGGTCCACTTGGGAGCCGCAACAACCAAAATTGCTGCTCTGGTCTTGATACCGCCGACGCCCTTACGGCAGGCGTTGGCTAAAGGCATGGGTCTCTAGCGTAGATGCTGCCGCGAATGCTGGTCGAATCTTCGTTCGGTAATAGAGCCGGTGGCGCAGGGGAAGCGTGGGATTCAAGGGTCAGCGGGTCGGGGCTGCCTGGCAGATTGGCCAATGACAAACAGAGGAGCGTCGTACTAACGCTGGAGCGAAAATCCTCCACAAGCAGTGGCCGTTTCGCGGTTCGAACACGAGGGCATTCGTGGCTAGTGGCCGTGCATGTGTCAGGGACCGCTCGAAGAACGCTCGCTTGCGCAAAGTTCGTTGCTCTTGGTGTACGGGACACGACTGGATAGAGGAGGTGGGAAATCCTTGCAACCCTTGCATTAACATTCCTCTCATGGGAGCCCACGTGTGCAAATCTGCCGTCGCGCAATTGATGGCCTGGACGCATTGATCTGACGGACAATCAACGTTGTACGGATGCAACTGCTCGACTGCAGGTCAGACAATCCTGCGTGCCTGCCTACGATGCAACATGCGGAAGGCTTCGGCACATGGCGTCTCTAGCGAACGGCCTCCCCACAATCTTCGCCGAGGCCTCACCACTGTGCCACTATACTCGACGCCGGCTCCGCGGTGACATGCACTGCCATGCTTCGAAGCTGGCCATGCAATCCATGGTACTGAGTGACATGTGCCGGGAGTGCGTCCGTCGCGCGACCTACTGCACTATCGAAACTCTTGGCTGTACGACTACCCACTCATACGCGCACGGTACTTAGACCGCTGTCGCACGGCTCATGGGCTGAATCAGATCTGATGCTCGATGATAGATTATGCGATTGACCCCTGCGGATATCTCCCTCTGTGTTATCTTGAAGCAGCCTGGCCTTTTGACTGATCAACGGTCCCTCTCCCACTTGCGCAACCTCACATCTAGGTGGGGTGTACCCTTGGACATCGAGTTCCCACCGTCGTCGCCATGAAGGTACAAATTCAGGCGTTGCTGGTTTTGCTTTTGGGGCTGTGTGCAACGACCCTGGCACAGTCTCAGATGCCTGCCTGTGCTGTAAGTCCAATCTCTCGGGTCCTCCAAAGAAGAAAAACTGACGATCTCAGAAATCTTGTCTTGAACGCGCCTTCATTTCCACAAACACTTGCACGCCTACCGACAAGGCTTGCATCTGTGCCAATCCAATCTTCCAAGGCAATGTCACGGCTTGCGTTGCTGCAACGTGCACCATTCCTGAGTCTCTATGTATGTGAACTTTGCGATTGCCAGAACTTGGGCTAATGTTTGCTGCTATCAGTGACCCGCAACATCAGTCTCACCAACTGCGGCGCGCCTGTTCGCAACCATGGCCAGGATTACGTTGTCCTCTCAAATGTCATGATTATCGTCGCTGCTGCATTCGTCGCCGTCCGCTTCACCTTCAAGGCGACCGTCTCCCGAATGGACTTTGGCTACGATGACTGGTGTGTCCTCGTCACTCTCTTCTCCGCGATACCGAGCGCCATCATAACGGTATATGGCACTGTCAAAAACGGACTAGGTCAGGATATCTGGGCGTTGACGCCGCAACAGATAACGGAGATGCTCAAATGGTTCTATGCCATGGCATCCCTCTATTTTACTCAGGTCATGCTTTTGAAGCTGTCACTCATTTTCTTCTACATCCGTGTCTTTCCGAGCAAAGAGGTACAGCGACTTTTGTGGGGCACCGTAATCTTCGTTGTTCTATGGGGCCTTGCCTTTATTATCACTGCCATTTTCCAGTGCCAGCCTATCCATTATTTCTGGACTAAATGGGACGGACTGCACGAGGGCAAGTGTCTCGACACCAACGCCATAGCTGCGAGCAATGCGGCAATCAGCATTGCGCTTGACTTCTGGATCCTTGGAATACCTCTTTGGCAATTGTGGGGACTGAAATTGCATTGGAAGAAGAAGGTTGCCGTTGCGCTTATGTTTTGCCTCGGAACATTCGTGACGATTGTGAGTATTCTCCGTCTGCAATCGCTTGTCCATTTCGCCCAGTCCAACAACGCGAGCTGGGAGTTCTACGACGTCTCGGTATGGAGCACGATTGAAATCTGTGTCGGAATTATGTGCGCATGTCTACCGACCCTTCGACTACTTCTTGTAAAGCTTTTCCCCATCCTTGGTGGCTCTTCCGCCCGCTCGAGGACCAAGTATTACAATTACGGAAGTGGCAACGAGCTGAAAAACATTGGAGGCCAGAGCCAGAGCAAAAGATCTCATCACGTTGACACTGCTATCTCGAGTCCGAGAAGTGGAATGTTCGAACAGGGGGATGGCATTACGGTCAAGACGAGCTATACAGTGCAGCATGGCCAAAGCGATACAGATGAGGCCAGCTTGGTCAGCCATAAGGAGAAGGGCAGGTTTTAGACATATCAATCAATGTTTTTCGCAGCTTATTTGTTCCCTAGTGTGCAGACAGTAGCACCCAGTGAATTTGTAAATAAAGATTGTATGTGAAATGTCGTGCGTGTTTGGCAATACAATGTTGTAGTCAACACAATGTCAATTTATTCTGGAAAATGATCGCTCAAAAGAAAGGAGCTCCTGACGGATCCAAAGCGGCAGCAACACAGATCCAACCGGCTGCCTCCCTGGTATGCTACCCGTTTCCTCTTACCCGCCAGGTTGTATCCGCTAGCCTACACATTTTTCCGTCATGTCAATAAGCTTTGAACTTACTCCGTATATTCACGAGGAACAAACATACCGATGCCCCTTTCCCATCCCCACCCCCTCCAATATCCGCCGCATAATTTCGAGTCACGAAAATTTCGGCAGCTTGTAATCCGACCCTAAACTTCACTACCAATAGGAGCCATCTTGCACGCCGAAGGACAAGCTCGCCATCCGCGACTCGTGGGCATGACCATGTGCCCGCCTAAGCGAAGCTGTCACTTCGATCAACCTTTCGGAGCGCGACCGAAAAGGATACTCACCGTATAGCGACATGCTGTAAGTGTCCGATTTGGATGCAGGGCTTGAAAATGGCCCGAAAGACTAGTAGCTCGTATGAACGGGGCATGTCAAGATGCTGCAGAAGGTGTTGTTGCAATTTCCACCGCGACTCCGACGTCGAATGTGATCGTCGAATCTCGCCGATTTCTTGACGATCACTTGTTCCACGCGTGAATCAGCTCCACTTCGTCCGCCGACAAACACTTGGTGGGTGCGTCGAAGTGCAGATCGCAACGATCTCTGGAAAATACCGCAGGCGGCGAGCATGTTCCGCGAGTCGTGAGCCACAATGTCGTATTATGGCGATGAGGCTGCGCTGCAATTGCGCCACGTGGCTAGACATGTGTTTTACTCGAAAACTTTATTTCACACCTCTGCTCCCTCCGCGCACCATGACAACAGCATTTACCACCCGTCAGGACAATTCGGACCCAGTCAGCTATACGTGCACATGCTCGGCGCAGACGGAGGGCGGATCTGTGCTGCTATTCTATCGTTACTGGGCTAATTCACCAGCCTTGCCTGATGAGCACACATTGCAGACCCGCGATCCTCATGCACTTGCCGACTTCCACAGGCAAGTTGCAACCGAGCTTCAAATAGGTGGGAAGTTCCGCATCGCTCCAGAGGGGTTCAACATCACCCTTGGCGGGACATCATCAGCAATCGACGATTATATCGAAGCATGCTGCGCACATTGGTCCTTCGCTGGTGTCGATTTGTCTACCCCTGCGAAGCGTGACGCATACTTCAAGCCCACACCAGGTTGTGCATGTGCATTCGGCGGCAAAGCATCTGTCCGTGTGACGGCGGAAATCACACCTTTAGGTGTCACTAATTATGCACCATACTCATGGTCTAACGTCATCTCCCTGCCGCCTGCAGAGTTTCATCAGCTTTGTAAGAAGGGCGAAATACCGCTGATCGACGTGAGAAATCATTATGAGAGCCGAATCGGATACTTTGTTCAGGGCGACGGGTCAATCGCAGTCAGACCTGCGGTGCGACGTTTCAGCCAATGGCCCGGATATGTTGTAAGACACGTCCTAGGCAACGATCTGTACAATCAACCTCAAGGTGTTGCGACGTATTGCACTGGCGGTATCCGGTGCGAGAAAGGCGCACGCTGGATGCAGGAGGCTTTGGTGAAAGAAGGTGGTAATAGCAATGCACCAGTATACACGCTCCATGGAGGTATCGTTGCATACCAAGCTTGGATGGAAGAGGAAGTTCAGGCAGGGAGGAAGAAGCCTGAGGATAGCTTTTTCAGAGGGAGAAACTACGTCTTCGATGCAAGAGGAGCAATTGGAGCGCAAGAGGCGGTCTCGACATGTCACGGCTGCGCAAAACCAGAAGACCGCCTTGGAAAGTGCGAGATGCCTGGATGCCACTTAGTGCTCGTTGTCTGCGAACCATGTGAGCAAAAAGGTGGTATGGCCTGCTGCGAAGACTGTCGAGAGATCAACGTCAAATGTGAAGGCACAGGGTCACGAAGCAGACCTATGTGTCAGTGCGAGACTGATCGAGAGAGAACACTTTGGGGTGATGGGGGAGCAAGCCTTAGTCGGGCAAAGAGACAGCAGAAGACAAGGGCGTAATAACAGGACAATGAGCCAATGTTAACTGCTTCAGACCTACGAGACCGGAAGACTCACTCACCAAAATTACGCCTTTGTCACAGCACACTTCCCAGCCAAAAGTGTTGAAAGACTCTACAACGACAATTTTCCGGACGCTCTTGTGCTCAGATCGAAACAATGCCTCGGGCTTGCGTGTCGCGCCAAGAAACAAATGTGAATTCGAAGCGCAAACACTAGATCATACTCTGGTATTCCTTCAAACTTTCATCTCGGTGCTCCAAAAACTCCGAGGAACGTCATCTAGAGGCTCGGTATTGCTTTGCTTTGCTTGTTGGTGGTGCGGGTGGGAGCGCATGGGCTAACAGCTCGCTTACGCAAGGGCAGATCGTCACGTCGGACCAGCCAATCTGAACTTACCATACGACCACGAGCTTCGAAGAGGATATGGACATGTTGCCAATGCTGGGAAGCCTATTGGTCGCGCTCTCTGCTCCAGCGTGCATCGCGGTGCCGTGTACATCATGAAAGGCATCGACCTTCCACTCTCAACCAAGTTCAATTCAACGTGGTGCCCGGCTCTGCTTCAACAAACAAGATTGGAGCCCTGTAGACGGCATGCACAGGATATAAAAAGGCCAAGATGACTCAGTAAGTGAGAACTCGAGGAACCACTCGACTACTGTACCATGAAGTTGTATTCAATCCCGCTGTTTGCGGCCCTTGCGGCAACCGCGACAGCATCGTATGATGACAACATCAACTTCAAGAGTCCCTCGCTCGATCACCCGTCTATGGGTATTGATCTGCCAAAGGTGGTGAAAAGGCATCTTCAGAAGCGCGACTACAATGTCACCATTGATACCAGCAAACTCAACTTCACACATGGTGTTGCATCTGTAGGTCTAATCAAACAAACTCAATCAAAGAGGTACTGACGATGTCCAGGGAGATCCATATCCTGAATCGGTAATCCTGTGGACTCGTATCTCACCACAATTCGAGAACGATCGTTCCAACGTGACTGTCGCAGGGACCGTACCTTTGTACTCGCACGAGACTGAGCGTTATGTCCGTGTATCGACCAGCCCCATTTGTGTTGATTACCAGGTTTCGACGAGCAAGAACATCACTGGAGGTGTAGTTAGCGAAGGCAGAGCATACACGACCAGCGATATCGACTTTACAGTCAAAGTGGAGGCGAAGGGTCTGTCTCCTTATACTACCTACTACTATCGCTTCAACGTCTGCGGAACGTCGAAACAGAGTGCAATCGGTCGTACCAAGACATCGCCTGCTGAGGACGACGATACCACTGAGCTTGGCCTAGCAGTTTTCTCCTGCAGCAACTACCCGACTGGGTACTTCAATGCGTACGGAAATGCTGCTCGCCGCGACGAGGTCGATTACTTTGTGTAAGTCCATTTCTAAACAGCCTCCCAAAAAGAGCGCAACTGACGTTGGACAAGACACCTTGGCGACTACATATATGAGACAAGTTCTGGCGTACTGGGTAGAGATGCTCGTGCCACAAATCCTCCTCGCACCATTTTTACCCTGTACGACTACCGCGCTAGGATTGCCCAGTACCGCACCGACCTTGACCTGTCTCTCGCACACCAAAACTTTGCTTGGATTACCACTTGGGACGACCATGAAGTCAGCAATAACGGATATCGCGATGGTTCCTCGGCCGTGAACAATACTGAGAGCTCCTTTCTTCGAAGTGGAGGCGTGTCTGTCGATCAGCGCAAGATGAACGCAGTGCGCGCGTACTTCGAGTGGATGCCAATTCGCCAGGTCAATTTAGACGACAATCTGCGCATCTGGAGGAACTTCCAGATGGGCAAGCTGTTTGATTTGGTTGTTCTCGATACACGCAACTATGATCGCTCAATCACTGACCTCAACTGGAACACCGACTATGTAACCTCCATTCGCAATGATGCTGGCAGGTCGCTCATGGGCTCGAACCAGGAGAACTGGTTCTACCGCACTCTGTCAGAGAGCAAAGAGCGAGGTGCTGCGTGGCGAGTAATCGGAAACCAGATCGTCTTTTCACGAGTCAACATTTCTTCCTGGTTCGGGTCTGAGGAAGAGCCTTACAACGTGGATCAGTGGGATGGCTACACATCGAACCGAAACAGAACCTACCAGCACTTGTACGGCAATCAGATCGACAATACCATCATGCTCGCCGGAGATTCGCATGCCAATTGGGTATCAGACCTGCTCTGGGTGGACCCCGAATCTGCGCCTTTCGCATCAACCAACAACGGCGTCGATATCCCAACCTACAATCAGGCGACAGGAGAGGGAGCCATTGGTGTCGAGTTCGCAGTGACTGCAGTATCCTCGTCTGGCTTCAGCGGCAGCATCGCAGCTACCAATGCCCAAGCACAGAAGCTCGTTCGTGACAACTCGGAGCTGATGTGGAACGAAGGTTACTTCCGTGGCTATCTCGCGCTGTATCTCAATGCCAACGAGGCACGCGCCGAGTACTACGGTGCGCCTACTGTGCGCACTCGCAACTCGTATGACATCCCGCTTGCCAACTTTACTGTCAAGGCTGGTGCCAACCACCTCCAAAGGCCAATTGCAGGTGGTACTGTCAACTCCGGGTATCTTAAGGACGCTGACCAGCCTGGCAAAGTTGCCGGCGTTAATGGCACTCTTGCGCTCGATACCGTTACTGGGTCATGGGTCCCTGTACCAAACGCGCTGCTTGCGGGCGGTAACTACATCACCTACCCAAGGACAAACAGTACATAGAACTCGTACGCACTTCACCATCGGCATCGTGTCGTTCAATCTATCAAAGGACTTGTATTCGCAACAAGCCACATTGTGCAGAATTCCTGTTTTCTCGAACGTCAACTTCCTTCAATTCTCCTCCATCACACTCGCATAGCTTGCCTGCACCGCAGCAAAAAAGCATCACCACCAGCCAAGGTCTGTACCACAGCAAAAAGCAAGGTCCTACCCGGAATCGAACCGGGGTTGCCGGAAGATACTGAGGAGATCAGAATCCGGAGTGATAACCGCTACCTGATGAGGAATTAGTTATTTGGATTGAGGAGATCTGGGAGGCCGTTGTTGCTTACACTATAGAACCGTGTTGCTTAGTCATTGGATGAGAACGGCATGAGAACGAGCAATTATGAAAGTAGAAAAAAAAAAACATTGTGATGGTGTTATGTCAGAACTTTGTTGGTGCGGCTTGGCTGTGGGGATGAAGGAGGTTTTTTTACGCCAGTGTGGGGCAGCACGTTGGGAACAAACCTGCATCTTGCGATAATGCACAACTGGTTGGCGATGAAAAGCGTTTGCTCTCTGGCTTTGGTGCTTGAACGGTCGTTATGCTGTGGTACGAAGAAGCTTGTTTTTTTTTCAGCCACCGTTCGTAGGAACAACAGATCCCTAGGTTGGCTACAACTTTCACAACAATTTTACTAAATCTCTTTGCGCAGACTAGTAGCGTTTACAGACCCCTGTTCAGTATGTCGTTCAAGCTAATTTTCAATTGCATTCTGCAGTAACTGTAGCGCGCATAGAAGATTTAGTGAATTGCTGCGCATGGTAGAGCAAGGAGTCGCACCTGTGAAACATATTTTGCGTATTCCGTATCAACTGTTCCTTGTCAGCCGAGCACACAGTTCACGGGCTGGACGTCTAGTTTGTGTACATTGCCCTGACGTTCCCGTCGACTAAAGACTTCTCTGTAGGGCATGACTCGATCTCGCCTGTGAGTGTTCTGCGTAGCTACCTCAAACACTCTCCAGAGCGTCTCATGAAGCTATAAACACCGATCTAGCAGCGCGACGAGCGGGTTAACATTTAACCCCTTCAGTTCAGCAGGTCCGACCTTCCTCTAATGGCAGTGCCTAGCCCGATAAACACTCGGCCAGAACACCGTTTGAACCACACAGCATGTCTGGACTAGGCATATGCTAATACATATACTACTGCGAGATAGCACTTCTATCTCTGTCAATTTGATACCGAGGCTTATCCATCTACACAGTTCCAAGGATCCATACACAAAGTGAGCAGAGCAACCAACCCTTTTTGCCGGTCTCCTTTCTCGAAGGAGAATGGACGAATCAGACTTCTTCCTTCACTGCGCTAGAATCCCAGCCGTGGGTCGAAGCAATGCCGAGAAAAGCTTGTCCGCGATAAGAGTGGGGCACCCTAGCTTTCGCGCCCACGGCACCGCCCTATCTGGCACACAATTGCAATTCGCATTGCCGTTGCTCGTGACGCGGCGCCGATCGCGTGCGATAAAATCCAGCGTTTGGCCGTTGGCAACGCGTTGCACTTGCACGCCGTTCCACAGCCTGCCAGACACTCTTCCCCACACCTTTTGGTCCCCTATAGCTGGGCCTGCCGCTGCCCACCATGTCGCAAGATAAGGTCGGTGACCACGAGAGCTTGTCCGCATCTAGTGGTCCAGATGTCGCACACACGGCGGTGCAGCGCGAAGAGGGGGTTTTGGGCGCGCTGCGTAGGTTTGAGAGGAGCATGGACTCGCGATTTGGGATTGAGAGTGATGCAATTACCCGCAAGCTGCCAGAAGAAAAAGGACATGTGCCGTGGCATCATCAGATGAGCATGTTCTTTCTGTGGGCGAGTGGGACTATGAACACGTCTTGTTTCGCAACGGGCTTCTTGGGTTGGGAGTTTGGCTTGAGTAAGTTATGCTGTTGAGGAATGCGAGCGCGGAGAGAGCAAGTCCTGACCTGAATAGCCCTCCGTCAGTCCATCGTCATCATCATCTTTGCTTCCATTCTCGGTGGTGCGGCGACAGGCTTCGCGGCAACCTTTGGTGCCCCGACTGGTCTGCGTCAGAGTAAGCACACCTCACGCGGCTTTGCTAAATGCCCTGAAGACTGATCATATTTAGTCTCCGTTAGCAGATATGCTTTCGGGTGGTGGCCCAACAAAGTCATCGCAGCGCTCAACACCATTGTGCAGATCGGCTGGGCAGCTGTGGCCTGCATCACAGGTGGTCTGGCACTAACCGCTGTGGCTGACGGACACATCTCACTTATCGTTGGTATTGTCATCCTTGCCGTGGTAGCGACCCTGATTTCCTTCGTTGGACTCAAGGCGATCCTCGTCTATGAGCGGTACGCATGGATCATCTTCTTCATCATTTTCATAATCTTTTTTGCCGAGACAGGCAAGTACGCAGACAACTCGGCCAAGCCCACTGTACACGGCGCAGACCTCAGTGCTTCGGTACTGAGCCTCATTGCAATTGTATACGGCAGCTCTGCGTCCTGGCAGACAATGGCCAGCGACTACTACGTCCACTACCCCGTGCACGTCAACCGCTGGAAAGTCTTCCTCATGACTACCTTCGGCATTTCCATCCCAACCTCCATCGGTACGCAGGTATCCCTTTTCATAACTCACCCACCCATCTAACACCCCACAGGCATGATCGCTGGCGCCGTCGTCTCGTCCGGCCTCAACAACCGTCCAGACTGGAAAGAAACCTACGAAACAGACGGCCTTGGTTTCCTTATCCAGACCATGCTTTACCCGCGTGGCTTTGCGAAACTAATCCTCACCCTGCTTGTCTTGTCCGGCATCAACGTGAATGTCATCTCCATCTACAGCGCCGCCATCTCGTGCCAGCAATTCTCCCGCCCCTTCGCGCGCGTGCCCCGCTTCATATGGGTGCTTTTATGCTTCGCAGCGATTCTTGGGCTCGCGATTGGCGGCCGCGAACAGCTGTCTGTTTACCTGCAGAACTTCCTCAGCTTGTTGGGGTACTGGGCAACGCAGTATTTCATCATTCTGTGTAGTGAGCACGTCATTTTCCGGAGGATGAGCTTCGAGAACTATGATTTGGATGCGTGGAATGATCCTGCTCGGCTGCCGTTGGGGATTGCGGCGGGCGTGGCGTTTGTGATTGGAATCGTTGCTTGGATCATGGGAATGGTTGAGACTTGGTATGTGGGACCGTTGGGAAAGCTGATCGGAGCGGATGGAGGAGATGTTGCGAACGAGTTCACGTTTGTGGTGACGGGGCTGATTTACATCCCGGCGAGGTTCTTGGAGAAGAAGATTGTAGGGAGGTAGATCGGTGGAGAGTTGGGATGGCGTCCGGGACGAAAGTTGTGCAAGCTCGCGGCATGTAAATAGCATTCAAAATAAGATAAAAGGGGAGTTCATTCTGTATCGGCCATTTCCTTGAGTATGTTGTGGACATTCGGAAGGAAGAACGAGTGACACCTGACTCGTTCCACTTACTGTGTCAGTTACTGCGCTGCGGAGTCATGACTCAGCCTCAATCGCCGAAGTTGACATCACGGCTCCTCCACCACCATCAAACGCCCGCCGCAACACCATGAACTCACCACAGCCACCTCAACGTGAACGCTCCGACCGCCACGATCGCTCAGATCGAGACCGAAAGCACAAGCCACGTCGCTCGCGCTCACCCCGTCGCGACAATGGCCGTCACAATCACGAAAAGCACCGCTCGCACCGCTCGCACCGTTCACGAAGCCCACTTGCAAAGCAAGTGAAGTTGCCGTACCAAGCAAAGCCGCTCTCAAAACATGACTTTGAAGCATACAAGCCATTGTTCCAGTCCTATCTGGATATACAAAAGCACATACAACTCGACGAGCTTGAGGAGAGGGAAGCGCGCGGGCGCTGGAAGAGCTTTGTGTCGCGCTGGTAGGTGCTTTCCCTTGCACAAACCGCGGTGATACTGACCAGATAGGAACCATGGAGATCTAGCGCGTAGCTGGTATGATCCGTCGATGCTGCAGAGCGCGCAACAGACCGTGCAAGAATACCGTGCGAGATCTCGCTCTCCCCAGCCTGCCAGACGATCGCCGGAATACGAGCAGGGCACGTCTACTTCAAAGCAGCAGTCTGATAACAGCGACGACGATGACTTTGGTCCTGCCCCGCCCACTCATCTGGCGCGCGCTGCAGGCCATGGGCCCACCATACCGCGCTTCGACGACCTGACCCACCGCAACGAGCTGCGCGACGAAGATACCGCACACGACCGTTCAGCTCGCGCTTCAGATACACGCTACGAACGCAAAGCCGAGCGGAAGACGCAAAAAGAGCGTATGGATGAACTTGCGCCGCGCGCCGACCCTGGCTCTCGCGAGCGACAGCTTGAGAAGAAACGTGAAACGACCAGCACCCTGCAATCCTTCCGCGACGCCAAAGAGGGTGGAGATGTAGAAATTGGGGAGGGCGAGCTCATGGGCGATGACGGTATCGATGCTTACAAGGCAAAGAAGAAGGCGGACGAGCGGGTGAAGAACGAGCGCGAAATACGGCGGGAGGAGATTGCACGGGCACGGGCGGCAGAGCGTGAGGAAGCACTGAGTGCGCGGCGAGCGAAAGAGGCGCAGACGATGGAATTCCTGAAGCAGCTAGCTCAGGAGCGGTTCGGATGAAGTCGTGGTTGTAATAGTTGATACATGGGTCTACTCGTCGTCCAGAATCGAGTTCGCCAGTGGCCCAAAGAAGGGCACTTCGTACCGGTCAAGCGTCGCAGCTGCTTTGTGTCAGACTAACTTGGTTGCATCTTTGTCTCGACTTACCGTCTAGATACGCCCTCCAAGTCAACCACCCAATTAAACCCATATCTCCTACCACCATAATCCAGCTGATGAAGCTCGACCAGCTGAAAATGATGTGCACCACAAAGATGAACGCAAACAGCAGACTACTCTGCCACGCATGGAACCTGACATAGTCGCTCTGATGCTCCATGACAAGCAGAAGCACACCCCCAGCCGGCGGCAGCAACAGGTACGCAAGGCATGCCTCATAGTCCATGCGCAAGCCTAGGCTCGTCGTGAACATGTCGACATCCTCCCGCGCTGCGCCGAAGCTCAGCGGCTGTGATGATGCAGGCGTGTTCCATGCTACGCGCTCTGTATCCGGGGACTCATCGCCGGCGCCGAAATAGTCGTGCTGCTCGTATGCACGTGTGGGTGAGGTGATGGACGAGATGTTGCGTGTGCGGTCGACCGAAGCACGCGGGGATGCGACGGGCGGAGATAGCGCTCGCTGGGTCTCCGGGACATCTTGGTAGGGCGCAAAGTTGGCTGCCATATCGGATATGCGAACAATGAATTATTTGTAGGAGCACAGAGCTGTCGGTATGTGAGACTGCACCAGGCTGGCGGTGACGCGTGCCGGCAGGGATCTAAGCTCGGGAGAGGCCGGGCTGCCGCATGTGAAAGGACCACGACCGATGCAGGAACGATGACATAAGAAGGTCGACCGATGACCCGAGGCCCAAGACGTTCTCCCGTCGCCAGCCTTCAAACTCACGCCGCTGAATATGCATGATTCCACATCACCCCACATGGTTTCGCCAGCTGGAATCTGGGGGAATCAGAGACACGTATATAGTGTTGCTGGCAGCCACACCGCCCACGCCAAACTCACACAATATTAGCATCAACCAGACGTGACCTCCTTGTATATGCTTCCAAATCCGTCGAGACAGGCAATATACCAGTAGGCGACCATGTGTATCGCAATCCTTACGACCGCACATCCAGACTATCCTTTCATCTTACTCAACAACCGTGATGTGAGTCTCACACCACGATGCGTGTGCAATAGCAGGACTGACTTTCACAGGAATACCTTCACCGCCCTACTGCAGAAGCTACGTGGTGGCCATCGCCGGACTCTCAAGTCTTAGGAGGGTACGATCTGCATCGCCCGGTCCACGGCACCTGGCTGGGCATGACCCGTCAGGGCCGCGTTGCAGTATTGACCAACTACCGCGAGGAAAACCAGGCCATAGTACAGGGTGCACGAAGCCGGGGCGTGATTCCCAATGCATGGCTCAAAACCAAGCCAGATTCCACTCAGACTTCTTCAGACTTCGCACGGCAAATGATCGAAGATGATGGTGTTGAAGGCGTTGGAGGCTTCTCACTATGTTACGGCTTCGTACAAGACGTGGCTAAGGGCGATGGACTCGTCATTGTGAGCAATCGTACTCCTGACGTGGATGGCGTTGTTCATCTGCTGCGCCAGAAGGGGGAGACTACTGCGCTCAGCAACGCCGCGTACGGTGATCGAACGTGGCCGAAAGTCATCAATGGCGAGAAGTGGACTGAAGAAGCCGTCGAAGCATCAGTCGCTGCGAACGAGACGCGTGAGCAGCTCGTCGAACGCTTGTTGGGCGTTCTGTCTGTGGATACAATGCCGCGCCAGAGAGACAACGAGGAGTGGGACATGTACCTCACGCAGCTACGCCATAGCATATTCATCCCGGCAATTGGAAGAGATCATTTGGAGCTGCACAAGATGCCAAGCCATGAGGTTGGAGATGAGGTCAAGCACAAAGCGCCAGATGCAACGAGTGGATGCTATGGCACCGAGAAACAAGTGGTGATCCTTGTCGACAAACAAGGCACAGCGTTCTATCTGGAGCGCACGCTTTTCGACAGTGGTGCGCAGCCTGTTGCCAAAGGCAAAGGTGACCGTACGTTCGAGTTCCAGATTGAGGGGTGGTGAAGAGAAGCTGAGCGCTGCGCCTATCTAGCAAGATGTTGGCATCAACACAGTAATACCATAAAGTTCTTATTGGTCAGCCTGCTTTCCCTAAGACCTTACCATCGTAAGGTCCGGCGATATTTACTGCTGCAAGTGGAAAACAGCTGATATCAAGGCAAGAAGAATCTAATTGAGGAACACGCAAGTAGTTCCCGATTCTTGGGCCATGTAGGGTGTCTCTATTGACTTGAATTAGGCAATTGTGCCTGGGCGCCTGACCGAACATGGTAATAGCTTCAAGCCCGTCACCAATTCACTATTTCAGACAAATTGACCAAAGAGGGCACTGGAACAGCCGTCCAGAAATGCCAACTATTAGCGAACCCAAGTGAATTCAGACTCTCGAGCCTGCCACCTCACGAATCTCAATACTATCCTTATCGTCCAACACCTTTCCATCGGCGTAAGTAACGACATCGTCACCGGATATCCCCAAATCAAAAACTCCAAGCCTGAGTGGCTCTTGAAAGAAAGCAGATGCATGAGCTAATTCGTACTGCAAGCAAGGCATGATTTTTGTATGATGCCACTACACGGTATTTTCCTAAGTGCTCACGCCAACTGATTCCCCCGCTACGCACCTTCCAGCAGAAGACAACTCGCCAGGAAAAGGAAAGCAAAAAGCGGAAGAAATTAGCAGTACCAGCAATCTTTACCCTCAAGCTTGTCCACGCTGTCCAACCGGGTCTTCAGTCCCGTGCTGAACTCCCGGTGTCATCCGCGGCTCGCAATCCTGCTGCGTACCCCGCCCAGGCCGACCCGCATCACCCATTCGTTCTAAACCAAAGGATTGTAGTTGCGGAAGTCCGCTAAACTGCTGGTGTTCCGGACGCGATCGTTGGTGCTGAAGAGCCAGGAGGTTTTCGGCGTTATTTTGGTTCTGCATTTGTCGCCTTGCAGCTTCTCGTTGGTAGATTATGGCGACTTGAGTACGAATTTGTTGGTCGGTCCAGCTTGGACGGTGGGCTCTGATTTGGTTGTACAGTTGGTAGAGAACCGGGGTTCTTCGGTCGATAGGTTGCGGATTGGGCAGTTGCGCGTTGAGTCGATCGCTGTGAGGGAGATATGTTGTGATTGTAGTGTCATTTCCGATCGGCTCTGTTACAATGTATGGCTCTGTGGAAGGTAGGTTAGGGGTTGATGGATGTGCAGGTGATGGCTCTTCGTTGTCTGTCAGATCGATGATGTGGGATTTGCGGCCACCTCCAGCTAAACTGCAATCTGGGCTTAGCCCTGCCGTTGGCTCTGCGGTATCAAAAGTCTTCCTATTCTTGTCGATACAGGTAAGAATTGGTCCTGGCTGAAGTGGTATCGCCGGGGTTATAGCCAGTGTAGCTTGGTTATCAACTGTCAATAGACGAATAATGATCACAGACAAATCCCAACATATTTGCCAGACATTGTACTTACATGCAGTAGAAGATGACCGATCGACTTCCGCAGACTCAGAGATATGGTCCAGAAAAACACAAAGGATATGTGTAAGCAAGTTTTCCGGTATACTTGGTTCGTGGCCTGCCATGCACGCGACAATCATAGACGATACCTCTTCCTTGTCCATGCCCTCGATAATCTTCGCGCGCGCAGCGAGATAGTTCTTGTTACTCGAAAGCACCAACAGCGCTTTAAACATGTCGAGTAAATTCTAATGATGACCTGTGCACCTCACACCTGGGCAAGAGGAAGACTTAAGACAGATGAAGTTTGAACATCAAGCATACCAAGCTATTGCCTATCAACAATCCCACAATTTGGTCGAGACAAACAGTCTGAGTAAAGTGGGCCAAGCGCAGAGACCTCAGCAAACTCTCGAGCATGGTGCACAGACATGTGGTGCTTTCACCAGCGCCGCCCGCGAGTGCCACTTCGTGGTGACGAGGGTCCTTGCGGCGCAGAATTTTACAAGTCTCATTCCAGCAGTCAAGTCTTCTCCTGATCAGCCGATTCGTGTCTTAAATTGCAGTGACTGACGATAGAAATTCCTTGTCACTTTCACTTAGGCTACCAGGCGGGAGCGTGCAGCAATGTCAAACGGACGCGTCAAAGACACGACAACAACAACAACAACAGCAGCAGCAATATCATCCCACAGACCCAGCATGTCTGCCACACTGAAATCACCATTTCTTCCTAATATGTGCCTCAAGTACTTTGTCGAATACGCAGCGTGCGATCATGGCGAATACATGGGCAGCCATCACTGCAACAACACTACGCCCTGCGACATCACACAACAGCACTTTCACTACATCCAAGACAACTTTCCGGTCCCCTGGTCAGCTGACTTACCCCCTGGATTCCAGAAAGAGAAGATTGCGCTTGCATGCGCTACCTGCGTGAACAAGCACCGCGTCAATCTCGACCCTGACAAGCAGCCTGTGAAATACTACGCTCCAACGAACGATTTCCAAGTCAAGGAGATCACTCCTCCTGGTTGTGTTCCACCCTTACCCATTCAGGTTGTCAAGGTCGAAGCGGTAGAAACGGTCCCAACGGGGGCTAAACAAAGCGAAGCAGAAGACGCGCGAACGGAGACTGAACAGAGCGAGAGCAGTCATGAAGAGTATGACTATGACTACAAAGCGTTGAGCGCCGCAGATGATGACGAATGGTTCATGCCGCAGTCAGAGATAACTGAAGACACTCAGGGGGTTCACGACGAGCTCGCAGCGGTTCACGAGCGCGACTCTGATCAAGACTGGTTTGACAAGCCCCAAAGCTATCTCGCACAACAATCGCAGCCAAAGTCAAAGCCAGTTACAGAGATTCAGACCATTCACCAAGAAATCCCAACGCCGGATCGACGCGACTCTATTCACAGCCTGCCCAACAAGCCCCCCAGCTACTTCGCGCAGCACACGCAGGCCGTCCCGTTTGTACCACTTGGGTACTGGCCCGCGCCGTTCCCAACCGGGGGCTGGCTACCCTACCCAATGCCGCCGTACACGATGCAGATGGCAGCTCCATATGGGACTCCACTCCCGCAATGGCATGTTGGTATACCTTCTCTCTTTCCTGCGTCAAAAGGTGCGAACATTGGCCCCGACGACTCTTTGCCGCAACTCATACCTTCGTCCGCGCCAAGTCGTGCAGCCACACCAACAACCCCAGCAATGTTAATCCAGCGTTCTGCAACACCTCCATCCACAGCGCCTCCGTTGTGTCCTCCGCGGGCACCCTTTATTGTTGGGCCCATGACTGACGCTCATCTCAGGATTCAGGCAGCTAGAAGGAGGGATGTATGTGACCGCCCCCTTCGCGCAAGACCCTCATTACGGAGTTCCCTACCAGCCAGAACCATGGCCCTCACAAACTTTGTGGTGACCAAGAGGAACCAGCGTGGGCAGTACATAAGCATGGCCGCGTTAGCCGAAGTGGAGGCGGAAAGTTGGTCGAGCCTGCCATTCTGCAGGCGAGAAGTGTGACACTGAAGACAGAGCGAACTTGGATGCAGGGATTAGGTTGGTTACACTGATGTAAGCGAATGTGGATACACGTACGATGTTCGTTTTGGTTTAGCTCGGCTCGGTTGTACTTTCCCTTGAAGTTGGTGACGTCTTTGTCGAGCATCAACAACCGCCGTGCCGCGGCTCAGGACGCTGCACTCTTGCCTTGACAAGCTCATCCACCGGCAACAAGCGCTTGCTTGCAATGTGTACATAGCCGTTGAAGTCCTCTCACCCATCGTAATCTACACCGAACCCCCTCCCCACACCATGGCGTCCCTTCCTCAGCAGCGCCCCGCGTCGCAGCGCAGAGCATCTCCTCCCGCCGAGGCCTCGTCCTCGCACCAAGAAGAAACGACGCGCAGCAGCAGCATTTCCGCTGCCTCAGAAGACTCCCAGACTCTTCTACTAAATCCGCCGCACACGCACACCACCAGCGACAAGCAGACCGAGGCGCCGCCACAGACGGCACCACTGCAGGAAGAAGATGCCGAGCCGCGCAAGTGCTGGATCTGCTTCAACGACGAGACCGAAGACGACGAGACAAGCTCAGAGTGGCGGTCGCCGTGCACGTGCTCGCTGGTAGCGCACGAGAAATGCCTGCTGGACTGGATCGCGGACATGGACAAGCCGACAGCAGGGCGGCGCGCTGGGCGCAAGACTGGCAAGATCCTGTGTCCGCAGTGCAAATCAGAAATCCGCGTCGAGCGACCGCGTAGTGTCATCGTGGATGCGGTACGCGTGACGGAGCAGCTGTCAAGCACGTTACTGCTGCCTGGTGTAGCCTTTGTCACCGGCACGGCGCTCTACTCTACTCTGACGCTTGCTGGAACAAGCACCATCTATGCTATTTTCGGGACGCAGGATGCGGCCCAGATACTACGACCGCTGTATGAGGCACCCAACCCAAGCATGCCATCGTCGCTGGCGATACGGCTGGTAGACCATTTGCGCCACCACTGGCGGCTCGACATTGGGCTGCCCCTGATACCCGCCATCCTTGTCGCCAGTCGGACTACCCTCGCCGACTCGTTCCTCCCATTCTTGCCGCTCATCTTCTTCGTCAGCTCAGGTCAGCCAGGCGACGAGATGCTGCAACTTCAGTGGCCTCCAAGCGCGGCCTTCTCTTTCGCTGCACTACCTTACCTTCGAGGCTTTTACAACGCATACTACGATCGCGTCTGGGCACCACGGGAACAGCAGTGGCTAAAGGAGATCCAGCCTCGGGCAGGTACTGAAGACGCTGCAGAAGAAGGTGGTCTGCAGTTTCAGATTGGTGAGGTGCAGGAACACCAGCACGACCACGACCACGACCACGATCACGACCATCACCACCATGATCACGATCACGATGGCGACGAGGTCATCGAGTTGGAGGTCGATTTCGATATTTTGGGCGGATGGAACAATGGTGGCGCTGCCGACGACCACGATCACGACCACGACCATGACATTATCGATCCAGCACAGCCAGCGGAGCACGCACATCCCCTAAATGCACCGCCACTAGATAACGACGATCAAGCTCCGCAAATCCCAGAGCAGGATGCAGCGCCTGCCCCTGACATCCCTGCTCAACCGCGCCGCCAGCACGTCCGCCGCGAGCGCAACATAGCATTCTCCACCACCTCCCTGGTCGACACTATTCTCGGTGCTCTGATCTTCCCCTCCATCGCAGCCACCGTGGGCGAGCTGCTCCGCATAACACTACCAACAACCTGGGTCACACCTCCTCAAGGCACGATAACCACATCTTGGCTTGGCGGATGGCTGGGCGCAGGGGCGATGCAGGGAGGGAAGGGCAGGCCAACAGGCTTCTTACAAACAAGGTGGGGTAGGAGCCTAGTTGGCGGGTGTTTGTTTGTGGGTCTCAAGGACGCGGTCATGCTGTATGTAAGGTGGAAGATGGCGCAGAACCATAGAAGGAGGAGGGTGCTGGATCACGATGCGGATAAGGATGGAAAGACTGCGCGGGCTTAGGGAGCGTGGCGCTGTTGAGAATTCGATCTCTTATCGAAACGTACCATCTTGGATGTTTGTTACAGTGAGGTTGCGTCGGCCGCCCCGAAAGGCCGATCATACTACATACTGTAGTCAGTGTCCATGGGTGTCAGGCAAGCACATCAGCAGTCAAGCTTCATGGCAGCTTCTGGCCGATAACACAAACGTTGAGGTCGGAGACGAGTCTACTAGTCTCGGCAGATCGGGCCTTTTCTCCACACATACGTCCCAAATTGGCAATCGCAGCAGTTGAACCTCAAGTGGGTCCTACCCGCACTTTACAGTGTAACCCGCTCCACACGTGCATCGCCACGACGATCTATAAGATTCCTCTCTCGCATCCAATCTCCTTCCCCCCTCGCAATCCTCCCACCCCTAAAACACCCATCTCTGACTCCCACTCTCCCACTCTCCCCCGTCACCCAAAATGACACCACCCACCACCGACTTCAAACCCCTGTCCACCGCCCCGCGCGACCTCCTCTCCATCGCCGCCCAAGAAACCGCCTCCCCTTTCCCCCACTGGAACAGCTCCGTCGCCTTCCAACTCGGCCTCGCGCTGCGCACGCGCCTGCTGACCTTCCCCCAACCCGCCGTAATCCACATCTCGACCACTTCGTCGCCGCCACACGTGCTCTTCCACGCCGTCACGCACGCCGGCACCGCGCTCGACAACGACTACTGGGTTGCGCGCAAGCGGGCCGCCGTCATCCGGTGGCAGTGCAGTACGTGGGCGCTGCAGAATAGGTTTGCAGGGGATGAGGAGAAGTTCAGGGTGAAGATGGGGTTGGGGGAGGGGGCGGGCGAGTATGCGATTCATGGCGGGGGCGTGCCGGTGTATGTCAAGGGGGTGGAGGGCATGGTGGCGGTGGTGGTTGTGAGTGGGTTGAAGCAGTGGGATGATCATCAGGTTGTGGTGGAGGAGTTGGCGGGGGTGTGTGCCGAGTTGGAGGGGAGGGGGGAATGAGGATGAGGAGGCGGTGTTGAGTAAGAAGAAAAGTTCGATTCTGTACACAGATCCGGCCTTGCATCGCTGTGCAATCGCCGTCTGGAGCCTATATCCTGCGCGCAGGAGGGGGGGGGGGGGCGATGGAATGGAACAGGCACTGTGTCGCTTTGTTGTGCCCCCCCCCCCCCCCCTTTCCCTGCTCTTCTGAAATCAAATGCATCCCGTTCTTCGCCAAAAAACGCCATATATGCACTCCCACATAATCACCCCTTGTCCCCCGCCCTCCCTCTTCTCCGTCTCCCCCTTTCCTCTCCGTCACTCCATGAATACTGAAACATGACCTACCCCTGGCCCAGCGCCTCCCCTGCGCGATCCAGCGCCTCAGCCGTCTTCTTTATCATCTCCTTGGCGGCGCCCCAGTCGCGCCTGTCCAGCGCGTCGCGGGCAAAGGGGAACACTGCGCTTTCGTGGGCGTTGGCCAGCGAGGGCGCGAAGAGGGTGTGTTTGAATTGGTCGCGGTTGGGGAGCTGCGGGGTGTGTGTTAGCGGGTATTCGTGTTTGGTGTGAGTGGCGCGATTCAGAGCTCACGGCTCGTTCCACAGCTCGCTGCTCTCGCTACTCAGAGAAAGGGGAAGGGACTCACACCGCGCGGACTCGTATCCTTCTTATCCCTCGGCAAATCCAACAGCGCCGTCTCAAACGCGCCCATCTTATTATTATGATGGATCCTCTGCATCGTGACGCCCGCCGTCTCGAACCCGCCCGTCGCATACACCTGATTATACCAAAACGTCTCCCACTTGTGGAACTCCTCGGCGCGCTGCTTGAACAGGCTCAGACTCTTTACCAGCGGCTCGAACATCTCAATGTCGTAGTCGCCGCCGGCCTTCTCCGTTTCGTCGAGGAGCCGCTGGCCCTCGTGTTGCAGGTGCGTCGCGTACTTGGTCAGGCGCAGCGGCATGATGGGCTCCTGGCTGAGCTCGAGGATGAAGAGGACGAGGAGCTCGGCGTGGAGGCTGTGGTAGAGGAAGCCCGGGTCGATGTGCTGGGCCATCCAGTCGAAGGTTTCGTAGCACGAGCCGGCCATGGTGTTTGGGGATGCGGTTTTCGGGGCGGCGAAGCCAAAGTCCAGCGAGGAGGTGCCGGCGATGAATTGAAAAGGGGCCGAGTCGCGGTTTGCGGCGAGGTTGCCGACGGAGGAGCCCTGCATTTCCCAGACTTCTTTGAGTGTTTTGTTGTCGTTGTGCGGGTCGTTGAGGCGGTCGAGGACGCGGTGCCAGGCGTGCGTGAACAGGGGAGAGCCGTTGGCCCACAGCTTGTCGCCCGTGATGGCGGCGTCGATGTTGATGTAGGCTAGGGCGTTCTCGCGCAGCGCGTCGACGTTGGCTTCGACGTGCTCGGTCGAGCCGATGCGGTTGTACTCGCCGGCGTCCCAGGAGGCGAACTCAATGGTACGAAGTGGACGCCAGCCCTGCGCGCGAAGGTCGCCCAGTACGCGCACGACCTCAAGCATGATGGCAGTCCCTGAGCCAGGGTCCGCGGCGCCGAAACAGAACGAGTCGCGGTGGTTTCCAATGATGATCTTGTGCTCTGTGTCTTCGAGGCCGGGGAACGTGCCAAAGATGTTGGTGATGCGCTGTTGCTCGACCTCGTCCTGCTCGTTGACCATCTTGACTTTGGGCGACTTGTCAGGGTGGCCAGAGTACCACTTGTCGCCTACGTCTGGCACGCCTCCCGTCCAGTCTTCAGGTACCACCTCTCCTATCCCGTTCAGAGACTTGATCAGATGCTGGGCGTCCTTCCACGACAACGGCAAGCTGGGGATCTTGACGAGCCCTGGGTTTTTATCCTTGGGCATGCGGTCCTGCTTCTTCGTGCTCGGCTTGCCCGGCGTGAGCGGGTCGCCGAGAAGCATGTTGGACAAGGCCGCTGAACCACGTTGCACGCTGTCGCCAGGCCGCCACTTGCCGTCCGGCCACGCGCCTCCTTTCTTAAACCCGTCCTCGGCGGGGTCTGAGTAGACCAGCACGCCCACTACGCCGGCATCCTGCGCCGACTTGATCTTCATGCCCAGATCCGGCTGTGTCCCGTAAGACCTGCACAGTACAACGGCACCCTGGACGTCGACACCGCTATCCCACAACCTCTTGAAATCCTTCTTATCGCAGTAGTTTACATAAATCAAGGGACCCTGCACGTTACCGGACGCAGACAGGGCGTGGAAGGCCGGGGTCTGGGCCTTCGGGGGGTTGTAGACGGACGGCTCGTCGAGTTTGGCCTTCCAGGTCTTGTCCTGAGGCTCGACAATCTCGACGCTGCGGCCGCCCTTTTTCGCGTAGTTCATGTAGACCCAGTACTCGTCGTGGGTGTACGTGTCCATGTGGGCATCCTTGAACTTGCCCTCGATCCACTGGCCCAGGACGTAGCTGCCCTCGGTGCCGGCCAGGTGGTCGTAGCTGGTGAGGTACTCGAGGTTCTTCTCGATGCGCCAGGCCTCGATGTTCTTCTGGGCCTGCTGGCGCACCCACTCGGCGTTGAACTGGGCGCCGAAACCGCCGCCCATGGGCACGACCTCGCTCACAATCAGCAGGTAGACCAGCGAGACGATGACGATCAGGCCGCACAGGCGGGCAATGACGCTCCAGCCGGGGCGGTACTCGTCGGGGATGGTGGGCAGGCGGTCGGTGACGAAGGCGAAGCTGGGGCGGAAGCGGCGCGGCCAGGTGAGGCGGGGCAGGTTGATGCTCGACAGGCTGCTGGTGAGGCTGTAGAAGCGCTTGGAGAAGCGGCCGCGGCTGCGGTTGCGGCGCGCGCGCCCGTCGTCGGCGCTCTCCGGGTCCAGGATGTCCATCTCCTCCATGATCTGGCGGTGCTCCTCGTCGGCGCTCTCGCGCACGGGGCTGCCCAGCTCCGAGTCGCCGTCGTCGACCGACTGCACGCTCGGCGGGTGGTAGTAGCCATTGCGCCGCGCGGGGCCGCTGCCCTGGACATGGCCGTGGACAGGGACGTCGGGCGACAGGAGGCCCTGCCGCTCGGCATCGTCGCTGACCTCGTTGGGCCCGCGGCGGGCGGTTGATGTGTGGCGCGAGCTGGTCGCCTCGTCGTACGTCGGTATGGGCGGCAGCTCCGGCGGGTCGTAGAGGTGCTTCTCGTCGGACATGGCGGCGATGGCGATGGCGGAGGCGGAGGCGGAGGCGGAGGCGGGAGTGTACGATGAAGCGTGCGGATGGGTGCTATTGGCTGCACATAGTGGACGGGGGATCTGGCAGCGCCGCCGGGACGATCAATTACGATGCGAATATACAATACACGGCGCGAAGAGAACGGCAAGATCTGGCGTGGGTGGTCGAGCGAGGGCGCCGAGGTGGGTCTCACGGCATCTCGATACCCTGGAGTGGAAAGCTTGGTATGTGAAACGGCTCGCCCCCAGACGTCGACACCAGCACCACGACACCACCACGACACCACCCGTTTCAGCACGGCACGGCACGGCAGAGCACAGCAGAGCACAGCAGAGCACAGCAGAGCACAGCAGAGCAAAGCACAGCACAGCAAAGCACAGCACAGCAAAGCACAGCGCAGCGCAGCACAGCGCAGCGCAGCCTGAAACGCAATGCCTCCTATTCGCAAACACGACGCCTCCCACTCCATCTACCTCTACATACCGCGCCCGCCCGTAACCCGAATCGTCTCCCCATTGACATAGCTGAACAGCGGACTCGCAACCGCCAGCACCGCGCTCGCCGCCTCGGTCGCGGTCCCCGGCCTGCGCAGCGGGATGTCAGCGTGCTCCTGGCCGCCCGCCCCGTCCTTCTGCTTCTGCGGGATCCCCAGCGCGACCTTCTCGCCGTCCGGCAGCTGCACAAATGCCCCCGCCTCCTTGGCCGCCGTCAGCCGCGTCGCGATGTGCCCGAAGGCGACGGTGTTGGCGCGCACGCCGAAGCTGGGGCCCCATCTGCGCGGAGGGATTAGCATGGATGGTGGTGATGGTGGTGGTGGTGGAGGTGGCAGGGGGAATTTGGATGCGTGAGACTCACTCCTTCGCAATCGTCTTGGTGACGCCCGTCACGCCCGCCTTGGCGAGCGCGTAGTTGATCTGCCCCGCGTTCCCGTGGAGGCCGCTGGTGCTCGAGATGTTGATGATGTTGCGGGGCTCGCCGTCCTTGACGCGAAAGTAAGGCGCCGCGGCACGCACAATCTTGAACGGCGCGGTTGCGTGCAGGTCGACTATCGTGTGCCACTGCTTGTCCGTCATCTTGTGGATCACGCCGTCCCACGTGTAGCCCGCGTTGTTGACGATGATGTGGATCTTGCCGTCGCCAAAGTCGGCCGCCTTCTGGATGAGCGTCTTGACGTAGGCGTCGTCGAGCACATCGCCCGTGACGGCGATGGCCTGGCCGCCCGTCGCCTTGATGGCCGCGACGACCGCGTCGGCCTTCTCTGTTGTGTCTCCGTCAGCGAAAGTGTCCTGCGTGTGCGCTCCCATCAGTGCCGCGCAAGACTCACTCCCATCCACATCCGCAACCACCACCTTCGCGCCCTCATTCGCAAACAGCCGTGCACACTCGGCCCCAATCCCCTGTCCCGACCCCGTAATAATCGCCACCTGGCCCTTCAACATGCCCGTGGGGTAGTTGAGGTGGCCGGCAATCTGATCAACGCGGGCAGCCATTGTATATGTAGTACAACCGGTCAAACCACTAATCTCTTGAATCGGTAGAATCGGTAGAATCGTAGTCGCGTTGTAATGTGCGTTTCGAGAAGTCTTTCTCTCTTCTCCAAAATCAAAAGATTATTTAGACAGATAATCACAAGAAGAAAGCAACCTCTCTCCCTCTTTCCCTCCTTGAAAAAGCCCGCCCGCGCCGCGACGTCAAAATGCGGAGTAACCTCGCTTTCCCCAAACAAGAAGAACCCTCGGCTCGCCGAAAACTGGGAAACCCCGCTATGCCGCTTTCGTCACAGCTCGCTGGCTACTACTATGTATCCCCCCGCCGCGCTGCGCTGCGTCACTGCGCTGCACTGCACTGCACTGCACTGCACACGCCAGTCGTTGTTGTCGGCGTCGCTGACTCGCTGCGCCGCCGCCCGTCGAATATGCACGACACGGCACGGCACGGTAGAGTAAGCCTCGGTACCGAGACGTGCGTGTGTGCCGACGGTATAGGCTACTCGATGGCTGGGCCGTGGGGTGGGTACTGGGTAGGCGGGAGGTGTGCTGTGTGATTGTGATTGTGACGGGAGGGCGTGTGTGCTCGGGACAGAGGATGGGGGAACTGGGGGTTGTTGGATTGGTTGGTGATGGACGGGAGAGTGTGTGGTCTCGCGTCGAGTGGTTTGGTATGCTACATGCCGCTGAAATGCTCTACATTTTCTCACTCTCTTTTTTCTTTCCTCTCTATCAGGATACCGCCGTCAGTCAATGCTTTCCAATGCTTTTCCCTTCCCCACACCCGCCGCCATGTCTCATTTCTTCCCCTTCCCCTTGGTCTTGCTCCTCGTCGACTTGGCGGGCGGCGTATCCTTGACCTCCGCCATGTCATCGACATCCTTCTCTTCCACTTCCGCTTCTTCGTCATCCGTCCGATCCCCCTCCTCATCCTCCACGTCCCCACCCACCTCCTGCGCCCTGGCCTTGCGCTCCGCATCCCAGCTCTGCACCAGACTGGCGACCTCCTCGTGCGGCCTCTCCTTGCCGTTCCACGCCTTGCACCCGCCGCACCGCCACTTGCCCATGTCCTCGAGCGTGCGCGCGCCCGGCGGCGCCTGCCCGTTGACGAGCCTGCATTCGGCGCAGATCAGGACGAGGCGGTTTTTGGGCTGCGTTTCGTCTTCGCCCAGCAGCGCGTCGAGGATGCGGTCGTACCAGTGCGACTGCGTGAAGGATGTTGCGGGCGCAGACGAGTACTGCTTCGTCGTGTCGACGGGGCCGAATGCGTTTGGTGCGAACTCGGCGCTGGGAGAGGGCAATTGGGGGGCGCCTTGGGGTGAGACGGGGACGGCGGGCATGCGCTGGGGTGTTGACGGATTTTGCGACTGGTTCAGTGGGCGTTGGATGTTGGCCGTGGGCGGGGGCGCAATGCCGGTGCGCGGTCCCTGGGGTTGCGCGGGCTTCTGAGGGCCCTGCGCCTTCTTGTTGCTCGGCGATGGCTGCGGCGTTTCCTGCTTGGGCGAGGCGCCGTACTTCTCGAGCAGCTGCTGAGTGGAGTTGTACTTTGTGGCTTCCTTCAGCCGGTTGATGGTAGCATCGCGCTGCTTGTTCAGCTTGCTGATGTAGGCGTCGGTGTTGGCGATGCGGTAGTCAAAGTAGCTCGTGAGCGCATAGCGCACAAGGTAGATGCTGTGCAGAGTCAGTGCTGGGCCGCCAAGTACCAACACGTATGCCTACACGACAGGGCTGCCTGCGAGCACCGACACCTCGACGACGCCCCAGTTCTGGCGGCCGGTGACGAGGACAAGCAGCAGCGCGGCGAGTATGTATGCGAATCCCGCGTAGAGCGTCCACATGACGCGGGCGCGCCTCGACGTCCGGCGGCGCCTGTCGTTGACGGCGGTAGCCCTGTTGATTTTTCCAGTCAGAGCTGAGAGCGCCCGTTCGAACGAGGCAGCATCGTCGCCGGCCTGCGCAGCTGTTAGCACATGCACTTGGTCGCGAGGGACACTGCCGAGCGTACCCTCCAAGGCCACAGGGACACCATGATGGCAGCGAGACGTGGTCGAGAGTGCAGCCCAGCGCGGGGCGAGGTTGTGGTTGTTGCCAGCAAGACATGCGTCGCGTGTCTCGCTCCCGCGACGTCAGAGCAAGCTAGCCCACACGATCGGCAAGGCGGACGGCCGACGCCATCCCTGCCGGCTTGCTCCTTAGTCACGCCTCAGTCACGCCGCAGCTTTCTTTCCGCAAGACTGCCGTTCGCCGCCGGCACGCCCTGCATCCACGACGCCGCCCAATGTCCCGCGAAATGGCCCTTGTCGCATACCGAAACCTGCTGCGGTCGGCGCGCATCGCCTTCCAAGGTACGTCGGCGCCCTGCCGCCCAGTCGAGCGCTGTCTGACGTGTGCGCTCTAGGAGACGCGAATGTCCTCTCCGCGGCGCGCGTCGAGGTCCGCAAGAACTTCGAGAGCAACCGCCACCTGCAGACCGGCGGCGAGGAGCTCCAGAAGCAGCTCGCGCACGCCAATGAAGTCGCAAAGTTCCTGAGGGAGAACGTCGTGCAGGGAGAGGCACAGGAGGGGGACAACTACAGTATGCCCTCCCTGCCGTGTCGGCTAGGAATGATTTTGATGCTAACATGGCTGCCAGAGATACGGATACACGAGCATACGGAGCGCGGCGACAATGAGGATATCAAGAAGAACAAGGGCAAGACTACATTAGGTGGAACCAAGTGCTGCTCGTCGTAAACTTTTGTCAAGCCTCGAAATGTGATACCCATGCGTCCACAACGCCGACCCAATGCTACGTTACATGCACACTAGTTGCCCGCCAGACTGGGATAGCTCGCCTCTTCGTCGCCTTCGGGTGGGGGCGCGAGGGCGAGGCTGTCCAGGTCGTTCTGCTTCGGTGCCTCAAGCGCCGCCTGTGCGGCTCGCCGCGCCGGGCCAGCTGCCTGTCTTCCTTCCTTTGCGTACTGCATCCTGATGTTCTGGTCCAGGCTGTCCAACTGCTTCGGCTTGCCCCAAGTCACACGCATGGGACACCCTTTGATGACCACCTTTCCTTTTAGCGTTTCTGCTGCTGTCTCCGCGTCTGTCCTCTTGACGTAGTTGACGTATGCGCAATGGGCTCGGTGCGAGCAGACCAGCGATCGCAGTTGGCCGTACTGTGCGAAATGAGTGCGAAGGTCGTGCTCAGGGAGGTCGTCCTCGACACCGGTGACAAAGAGCGAGGCAACGTTCGGATCCGACGGCGGGAGCCAATCTTGCGGGTTGGGCGGTGCTGAAGGTCCTCCGGCACGTCCTCCTCGCGCAGGCCTCATGCCTCCTCGCGCGCTGCTAGCACCACCCCGCGAGTCTCGAGTCCTGATCGGCCCTCCTGTGTGTCCATATGCCGAGCCGTCACCAGTGCCAGGTGCTGGCAGCGCCTTCTGTCCGCTCCCTTCAGCCTCTGCTTCTATGCGTCGCTGCTTTTTGTAGTATGGCTCGCTCTGCGCCAACCGCTTCAACAAATCGCGCGCCTTCTCGTCCGTCTTCTCGTATGCCTCCATAGCCCCTCGTCCCTCCTCAATCTCTCGCTCATGCTCCTGCGCGTAGTACTGGCGGTTGATGTCGCTCTGTGGCCCAGGCGCAACCATCTTCAGCGCCGCGTCACGGACGACGAGAGGCAGGCCGAAGGACAGGTCTAGCATGCAGCACTGGCAGCAGTTCTTCAGACGCGCGCATGTCAGGCAGATGTTCGTGCGCTTCTGTCGCGCTGTGCGGTCGGCTTTCCAGCGGAATATGGTAAATGGTCGCGTGCAGATCTTGCATTCCTCGGCGGTGTCAGCTATCGTCATAGCGAGAGATGGACAGACTTACAGCGCCGTGATCCTCCTTCAGCATCTGCACGTATGGGTTGTCGGGCAGACATTTTTCGCAGACAGACGGGAAGTCGGTCGTCTCCCAGCCGCTGCGGTTCAAGTCGGTCTTGATCTGGGGCGGCATGTTGAGAGCGACAGCGAGAATTCAGGCAGATGTCGAAGAAGCGTATCACCGGTCCTGGAGTACGTGTACGTGGGTCTTGCGCGCGTGCGACTTGTCGTACTTTCCTGTTGCGATGGGTAAGAGGCTTCGCGGAACCCGTGGCGGTGCGCGGGCAGATTTCAGTATCAGACGTCGGCAGGCGTCGCAGGCGAATCGGCGGCGTTGCAGTACGCGCAAAGTGGGGCGCAGTCAGCAGTGAAAGTGTCTCCGTGGGGTGCTGGACTGTCGGCGGAAATCTGAGGTGGCGCTGCAGGAGCGGCTGCCGTAGAGAGACGGCCATGATTGGCCAGACTCGCCTGGCGCGCTAGGGTTGCTAGTATAATTTACGGGGTGCTTGGATTTGGTACAGTTAGGGGCGGTAGGACTGCACCGCTATTTCGCATAAGAAACACTGCCCGTCCACTCTTTTGGCTCTCCCCTCAGTCAATTAACGCTGCTTCAACACAGTACCCCTTGTTCCTACACGTCCAAGCTACTTGCATACCTCCATCATGTCTCCCATTGCGCTCGAACAGGAAGATCACAGCCGTGATGCCGCCTTCAACAAGGCCATGCACGGCACTTCTGCAAAGGCGCGCGGTGGCATGACCGCCATGCTGCAGAAGGACAAGGCTGCGCAGCAGGCTGCCGTAGACGAGTACTTCAAGCACTGGGACAACAAGGCCGCCGCTGAGGAGACCGAGCAGACACGAAAGGTACGTGGTGGACGCGCCCAGAACGGCGGTGACGGCGATTGACCTGCGCAGGAACGTCGAGACGAATATGCCACCCTCACCAGGCACTACTACAACCTGGCGACCGACCTGTACGAGTACGGGTGGGGACAGTCGTTCCACTTTGCCCGTTATGCGTACGGCGAGTCTTTCTACAAGGCCATTGCCCGCCACGAGCACTACCTTGCCCACAAGATGAACCTCCAGGACAACATGCGCGTCCTGGATGTTGGCTGCGGCGTTGGTGGCCCTGCCCGTGAGATTGTCAAGTTTGCTGGTGTCAACGTCGTTGGTCTCAACAACAACGACTACCAGATCGAGCGCGCCACAGCCTACGCCGAGAAGGAGGGTCTCTCAGACAAGCTCAAGTTCACCAAGGGTGACTTCATGGTACGCACCTCCACTTGAGTCACGTTAATTCATACTAACGCTGTCTCCAGCAAATGTCCTTCCCCGACAACTCGTTCGACGCTGTCTACGCCATTGAGGCGACCGTCCACGCCCCCTCCCTCGAGGGCATCTACAGCGAGATCTTCCGTGTCCTGAAGCCCGGAGGTGTCTTTGGTGTCTACGAGTGGCTCATGACGGACAAGTATGACAACGACAACCCCCACCACCGTGAGATCCGTCTCGGCATCGAGATTGGTGACGGCATCTCCAACATGGAGAAGATTGAGGTCGCCCTCGCCGCTATGAAGGCCGCTGGCTTTGTCATGGAGCACAACGAGGACCTGGCCGACCGCGATGACCCTTACCCCTGGTACTGGCCTCTGTCTGGCCAGCTGAAGTACATCAGCACCCTTGGCGACATCCCCACCATCCTTCGCATGACCAAGCTCGGCCGTGGCATCATTCACAAGTTTGTCGGTGGCCTCGAGACCATTGGCCTGGCACCCAGGGGCACCCAGAAGACGGCCGACAGTCTGGCGCTTGCCGCCGACTGCCTCGTTGCTGGCGGCAGGGAGAAGCTCTTCACCCCCATGTACCTCATGGTCGCCCGCAAGCCCGCTGACGCCTGAGTGCACGTCACGCTTCTGCATTTTTGCTGCACTGTTGTTCTCTAGACCTTTTTGCATCGAGGGCTATTTCCGCCTCGATTTCGCTTCTACGAGCCTCGTCTCGCTGTTGTACCGCAAGCGTCGCAAAAGGCGCATTATATATGCATGTAATACCTATAGAGTCTAAGGAGGGTAATGAGAACGTGAATTATGGCCAACGAGCAACCAGCTTGGACAGACGTTTTGTTGAGCAGACGAGAGACGGTGCATGCAGTTGACAGTAATGTCGTGAGCTCCGTCAGGGTCTGCGCTAGGTGGTGACGTGACTTTGATTAAAACTGCACAAGACGTGTATCAGCAATCGACGAGGCTCCCACGGTGACAAGTGGCAGCACGAGATGCCAGGCAGGCGTGCATCCCAAAGCAGCGGGGCGGGCTGGCAAGGCATTGGTGCATTTATTGGCACAGATACGGCCGGGTGAACTCGCAGCCAAGCATCGGGGACCCGCTGCGTTGTTGAATCGGAGGCATGAGCACGGCCCTCCGAAAATCAGTTGAGTAGAATTCGAGCTCCCGTCAACACCGACCGCATCAGCCTCACAGCTCCGCCCATCACCCACGCCCGGCCCAGCTTCCCCTCCGCCCCTCCTCTCTGCCCCCCGAGAGCTACACACACACAATGGCCGCCTCCAGGATGACCCGCCCGGCCGCCCGCCTGCTCGCCGCGTCGCGACCGGCTTTCCGACCTGCCTTCCGCGCCGCCGCCATGACGCCCTCGATTGCGCGGAGAGGCTACGCCTCCGGCCAGAAGGAGATGACGGTGCGCGAGGCGCTCAACGAGGCCATGGCCGAGGAGATGGAGCGCAACGACAAGGTCTTCATCATGGGCGAGGAGGTCGCGCAATACAACGGAGCGTACGTGCCCACGCGGGCCTGGCGCGCCCGGGGCCTGGCGGTGCTGCGATGATAGCTGGCACGAGCACGCGGCGGGCACAGCTGCACCCGCCCGCAGCTGGCGCCGTGGCTGTCGCTGTCGCTGTCGCTGTCGCTGTCGCAGGCTGCACAGGCGCCCACCGCGGCCATGGACTGGACATGACATGACATGACATGGACGGCGCTGACGGAGCTGCAGGTACAAGGTCACCAAGGGTCTCCTCGACCGCTTCGGCGAGAAGAGGGTCATCGACTCGCCCATCACCGAGTCGGGCTTCGCCGGTCTCACCGTCGGCGCCGCCCTCGCTGGCCTGCACCCCATTGTGAGTCGCCCAGCACGCCCCGCCCCTGCTGGCGCGCCGCCCGCTGACCCCTCCCCAGTGCGAGTTCATGACCTTCAACTTCGCCATGCAGGCCATTGACCAGATCATCAACTCGGCCGCAAAGACACACTACATGTCCGGCGGCATCCAGCCCTGCAACATCACCTTCCGCGGCCCCAACGGTTTCGCCGCCGGTGTCGGTGCCCAGCACTCGCAGGACTACTCGGCCTGGTACGGCAGCATCCCCGGTCTGAAGGTCGTTGCGCCCTACAGCGCCGAGGACGCCAAGGGTCTGTTGAAGGCCGCCATCCGCGACCCCAACCCTGTCGTCGTCCTCGAGAACGAGTGCGTATCCCCAGGAACAGACCATACCAATTCGACTGACAACACCCAGGCTCCTCTACGGTCTCTCCTTCCCCATGAGCGAGGAGGCCCAGAAGGATGATTTCGTCATCCCCGTAAGGCCCCCCCCCCCCCCCCCCCCCCCCCCCCCCCCCCCCCCCCCCCCCCCCCCCCCCCCCCCCCCCCCCCCCCCCCCCCCCCCCCCCCCCCCCCCCCCCCCCCCCCCCCCCCCCCCCCCCCCCC
>JAFISE010000166.1:0-67368 GCA_022560025.1 Stagonosporopsis chrysanthemi | reverse complement strand
AAAAAAAAAAGGGGAAAAAGGAAAAATCGTGTTTCCAAAAACAGACCCCCAACCTTTCTGCTGGGGGTAATTTTTTTTTTTTTTTCCCCCCCCCCCCCCCCCCCCCTACCTGCCCTCCTTCCCCTTGCGTACCGGCATCTGCTACCTCTACCTCGACCTCGACCTTGACCTTGCGCAAATTTTTTTTGCTGAAAATGCGTGGGTCTGTTCTGCTCTGGGAACCCCCTGCGCTACGCTCGTCTATGTCACGCTCTGCTGCCAGCCACTCCCCCCCCCCCCATCCCTGTATCATAGATTATACTCATGCCCATGAGATTCCCCCTTCGCCGTTCCCCTCTTCCACCCAGCCCAGCCCACTCCCAATCCCCCAACGCGGATCCATGTCTATCTGAACCGCGAGGTGCAGCGGCCCATGACCTCGCCCTGGCAGACGAGCTCGGCGTTGAACTCTGAGCCGTCGAGAGTGAGGTAGATGTCGAAGTAGACGCGGTAGAAGGTGCCCTGCGGAGTGTCCATGCGCTCAAAGTCCTTTTCGAGGTTTTTGCGCGAGAGGTCTGATGTGAGGGTGACGACCTCCTTGATGCCTGGGGGGAGAGAAGGGTTAGCTGGTGATTGAATGATTGTATGGGTGGGATAGGAGGGACTTACGAGGGTCCTTTGTGTACTCGGGGCAGACGTCGTCGTCGCAGGCGTACAGGATGTCTTCGTACATGAGGGTGGCGCCGGGGGCGACCTGGCGGAAGAAGGAGACCTTGACGGGCTCGCCAATCTTGACGCGCTGGCCCTTTTGCACGAAGATCTGGCGGGTGTACTTGCAGCGGTCCTTGCCGTCGAGCGAGGGCACGCGGTACTGCTCCGGGTGGTGGCCCTCCTTGAAGGGCTGCAGCGTCGCCATGAGGTAGTGGCGACGGGCGACACGGTGTGTGACGATGCGTTCTGTGATGCCGGCGGTGACGGCGCCCTTGACAATGGCCGCGACAGAGTCCATGGGGCGCACGACCTTGGACTGGAACTGAGGCGGTACGTGCAGCTTGATCTGCTGGAAGAGGTACTCGGATGCGCCGAAACCACCCACCACAAGCACATTCTGTAACGCCCGGTTCTGTGCCTGGATGGCGATGATCTGGTTCCGCACGAGCTCCAAGATGCGGTTGACAACGGGTTCGAAGCATTGCAGAATCTCCTCGTTGGTGAAGGTCATGTAGCCCTCCTCGATGCCGGCCTCTGGGAACTCGGCCTCAATGCCGACATCGACCGCCCACTTCTGGCCGTTGTTGCGGAAGTCGGCCTTTATCCTGTTCTCAAAGTCCATGATGCACTTGGCGTAGACCTTGCCGGCCGTCTTGGAGCCGTCGGGCAGCTTCATCTTGCGGATCTTGGCTCGCAGGATGTTGCTGAAGTTGCGGTTGAGCGCCGTGGAACCGCACGAATCTCCGGATCCAGCCGTGCACTCGGCCACAGAGAAGGGCTGCTCCTCCTCGACCTCGTACGCAATCAAATCGACGGTACCACCACCGCAATCGACAATAAGCACAGCATCGTGCATCTTGAGGTTGAGGAGGCCGGTCTTGGAGCAGAACATGGCAGCTGCCTCGGGCTCGGTGATGAGGGTCAGCCTGTTGTCGTTTTCGTCGCGCAGGAAGCCGGCCTGGATGGCGGCGGCGCGGGTGGCAGCCTTGCCGGCGTCGTTCCAGATGGCGGGCACGGTCAGGTAGTAGCGGATGTTGCGCTCCTCGCGGTTGAAGACCTCACCCAGCGTCTTTTGCAGCTGGTTGCGCATGGCCTGGCGCAGGTGGAACAGGTAGTCGGCGGCCACATCGATCTCCGACTTGCCCGGGGGCAGCGGGGGCAGGTTGATGGGGTCGATGTATGTGTTGCCGGACAGCATGAGCTGCAGCTTGAACCACTCGACCTTCTGGACGCCGGGCTTGGGGTAGCCGGTGGGCGCGAGAGCATCGGCGATGTCTGGGCCCCAGCCGACGACCTTCTGGTACTGGTCGTAGTAGAGCACGGTGGGGATCTGTGGGGGGGGGGGTCGGTCAGAATGAGGGGGGTCGGTCAGAATGAGGGGGGTCGGTCAGAATGAGGGGGGTCGGTCAGAATGAGGGGGGTCGGTCAGAATGAGGGGGGTCGGTCAGAATTGGGGGGGGTCGGTCAGAATGGGGGGTCGGTCAGAATGCGTGTGCCAGGCAGCAAGATCACAGACTCACCTTCTGCTTTGTCTGGTTGCCGGCGCCCGGCCACTCGGTGATGATGTCCTCCTTGGCCTCGGTGTTTGTTGCAAAGGCGAAGGCGACGCCGGAGAAGGTGGTGCCAAAGTCAATGCCGACAATCAGCTGGGCCTTGGAGCGCCCCTCGCCGGCGACCTCTGCCATGCTCGGGCGGTTGTAGACGGCGGGCGGGCCGTGGGCAGCAGGCGGCGGCGGGGCGCCGTAGGCAGCGCCATACTGGCCCGGCGGCGGCTGCGGAGGGTAGCCAGGCGGGCCCTGCTGCTGCGGCGGATAGCCGACGGGCTGCTGGGGGTGCTGGGGGTGCTGGGGGTAGCCGGGCGCGGCGGTGTTGAGAGGCGGCAGCGGGCTCGTGGGGCGGCCGTGCTGCTGCTGCTGCTGCTGCGGAGCCAGGCCGCCCTGCTGCGGGGCAAAGGTGTACGAGGGCGGGCGGCCCAGGCTGTTCTGCGGGTTCATGGGGAGCGACGAGCTGCTCGAGTTGCTGGCCTGCGGCGACAGCGAGGTCGGGCGGTTCGCGCCGGTCGGGGCGGCGCCGGGGGTGCTCTGGGCAGGCTGGTGGGAGGAACTCTTGCGTTTCGAACCAACTAGGTTCTTGAAACGGGCATTCATGGAGTTCATCAGTCGCGCGTCGGGAGCGAGCCAGCAGCAGAGAGGGGGGAGGCCAGGTGAGTCGGAGGGCTGACGGCCAAACGCAGCCAGAAGCAGCCAAGGCTGGGGGGCAGCTGCTGGGGCGCAGTCCGAGTCGGAGTCGACGTCCTGGGCTGTCGGCGCGGGCGCGGGCGTGGGCGTGGGCGTGGGCGTGGGCGTGGGCGTGGGCGTGGGCGTACTGGATCCGCACCGGCGCAGAGGGCTCGCGGCGTCGTCGTAGGTGCGCGGTGCGAGTGCTGGGGCGCGGTGCGAGGTGCTGGCGGGCGATGCTCAGATGGTACCTGGCCTGTCGCGCAGACCGCAGACCACAGACCGCAGCCCGCAAACCAGACCGCAGAGGGGCAGCCGGGTCATTCTTTCACCGGTTCGCCCGCCCGCCGCCCCCCCTGCCCTGCCGCCTCGACCAGCCCGCCCGCCCTCGACCAGCCCCGCGCTGTCCAACGTCCCGTTTCCGCCGCCGCCAGTGCGCTGCCCATCCATCTCCATTGCGCAGGCGTGGCCGTCGCCGTCGCTCTGCCATACATATAAAGCAGACAGGCCTGCAGTCATGTGCACGCACGCACGCACTGCGAGGCGCCCCCGTCAGCCCGCCCTCAGCCCTCCACGCCCGCTCCCGCGTTACATTGGGCGCCAACGCTGCTCACCTCAGCTGCGCTAGACGCGAAGGGGATCCCCCGCCAGAGCGCCCGCCAAAGCGGCCAACCCGCCTGGCAACCGCGCTGCACACGGCTGCGCTCGCACGTGGCACGCAATTTCTGCGCCCTGTGCTTGCCTCATCAAGGCGCACCGTCTGCAGCCTGACTTTTTTCTTTGTGCCGGACTTCATTGTTGTCGACCGGCCGTGCAGCTGCGGGTGACGTCTGTCTGCGTGTGTACATATTCAAGTATCTTTGTGTATGCTGCTCTAGCGCCGGTAAGGCTGAGCGCTGCTATATTGGGGCGCACGCCGTCCAATCAGGGGCTAGCGCCGTGCGGCTCGTCCTGACACGACAGGACGATACGAGACGGCAAGTACGCAGGAGTCGCAGCTGTTGGACTACGTATGTGCTTCTCCTGCACAAAGGAGCTCGTTTCTTCTGGTCGATCGCATCTACATGCTCTCCTACCCAGCCCTTTGATGCACGCCACATTGTAGAACACAATCAAGTTCCAGCTGCAGTAGCCTAAAATATTTGGGGCAGTAAGGTCTACATCCCCGCGCATAACATTTCGTGAATCCGCTGTGGTTGTTGCAGCCAACTTTGGGATGTACATATCCTTCCCAAGAATGACCGCTTGGAAAGGACTAAGCTTCTTCGTAGGCACAACATTCAAGCACCGTAGCCCACCCCAAACAGCCTCGGCAACACCCTCATCACCAACCTCACCCCCTCCACCAGCACCGTCATCCTCTCATCCCTCTCCCCCTCCTCCTCCTCTCTGATAACACACCTGTCAAACCCCTCACCCTACCCCCTCCCCACCTCCCCATGCTCCACCACCACCCACCCCTCATGTATGTCCTCCGCCAGCACAGTCCCGGAGGAAGACCGACACCCCGTCCCCTCCCTCTGAGTGATGAGGAGGAGGACGCCGTCGTTGTCCTCTTCGTCGGCGTCGTAGGCAGCAGCACCCTCAGCCTCACACGCAGCATCCTCTTCGTCGGCGTCGTAGGCAGCAGCACCCTCAGCCTCACACGCAGCATCCGCACCGCCCGCCATGGCCACAGTCCTCGCCGTCGGCTCACCGTTCGCGTTCCCACTGCTCCACGCGTCTGACTCTCTCGCAGCGCCCTTCGCACCCACATCCCCATCCACATCCACAACACCAATCTCAGCAAACATACCCACTACCATCTCGCTCTCGCTCTCGCTCTCGTTCTCGCTCTCAGTCTCGAAATGCCGAACGTACTGCTGCACAGGAGCTTTGTCAGCTTGTGGGTCTAGTTAGCTAGCTAGCTAGCTAGACCCGCGAGGACCCTGCCGCACGGGGTATCAGAGGCGGAGGAAAGGAAAGGGTGGAATGGAATGGAATTGCCGAAGAGGAGAGCTGTGTGCGGGACGTGTCTTGGGGCGTGCGAGTTTGGCTCGGGGAGGGGGCGGCGGGTATGGTTCAGGGAGGGGGCAGCGAGCCAATCTACAGTAAGCCAATCTACAGTAAGCCACTGGGGAGCAGCTTGCTCGGTCTCTGGCTGGGAAAGGGGGTCAGCGCGGGCGAGAGAGAGAGAGAGAGAGAGAGAGAGAGAGAGGGTGTAGCAAGGAAGACAGGCAAGGTACGGCAATCGATGCATCGCAAGAGACGACGACTGGTACAGCACACAGCAGCCACAGCTCGTAGACCCGAGAACATACCCACGCAGCTGCTGCGCTCCAGCCGTGTGCTTTTTATTTTGGTACAGAATATCGTTAGGTAATGCGGGTTTAGCCCCAGCCCTTGGGACGCAAAGACACCGACAAGTCACGCATCCGCCTCCGTAAAACGCCATCGCTGATGAAGATTTTGAATGCCCCGTGACCGCTTGCACATTCCTCCTGCGAGCCGCCTCAGACACCGCTCCGGATGTCGCGCGGCCGCAGGCACGGGCAGTCTGGCTTGCAGCCAGGATACGCTCCCAGACAGGGAACCGGCCGTCGGAGACTCTATCGCACTCCGGCCGCACCTGCTGCCAGCCTCCTGTCGTACTCTGACGCTCTCCCCTCGTCCTTCTCTGTGTTCTTCAGACGCGCCAGGATCAGTGTCAGCGTCTTCTTCTCCCGCCCATCGTTCTCCAGCACGTGAATCAGATCGCGAACCTGGATCTTCTCGCCAATCTCCGTGTTTTCGATGTGCGCCCCGTAATTCCTCTTCCTGGCCCGGAGCCCCACTTCAACCGTCCCAGTAGTAGGTGTAGCAGCACCGCTGCCGCTTGTGCCCGTAGGCTGCCGAGCAGGTGTTGATGCGCCAGAAGCACCGCCGCCACCACCACCACCACCTCCACCGCCGCCTCCTGTCATCCAGGCGTACTTCTTCTTCTTGCCGCCTCCAAGTGCAAGAGCAGCCGTCTCATTGGCCTTGCGGTGCAGAACATCTTCCGTTTGCCCAGCCTTGTTCATCGCGTCTCTCTGCTTCTTGGTAATCTTCTCAGGAATGGGAAGGGGAGCGACCTCGGCTGCATCGGCTGCTGCGGCAGATTTGCCTTGCAAGCGTTCCTGGCGCTTGCGGATCCGCTCCTTCTCATATTCTTCATCTTCACGAACGCGCCGTTCCAGCGCGTTGGCGATGTGGTTGACGTTTTGAATCGTAGGCCGCGGTGTGAGAGGTGCCTCACTCGGTGGCGTGGGTAGTCGTGCAGCGTTCGGCAGGCCTGGTTTCGTTAATTTATTTGCTTTGTTTCCAAATGCGGCTTGTGCCTCACCCTTACTAGCCGTCGTCGTGGGGCTAATTGCACTCTCTGGTGCCTCCCACGGCGTCTTTAGGACATTTGTAGGCGCAGCCATCTTCGGCTCAGCATCTGGCTCCTGTACTGCGATGTCGAGCATCTGCGGAGGAATAATTCCGTGCGATGTGTTCTGTCGGCCCTGACTCAGGGCAAACGAGTCCTCAACAATCGTGCGTATGCGCTCTTCAGCAGCCAAGGAGAGGAGCGACAAGATCTCAACAAGCGGTGCGTTCTGGTTCAGAAGACTGGCGGCTTCAAGACCGACAATCTGCTCGCCATTCGCACCGTTCTGCGTCGTCCTTGTGACATCCCGCGGGGTCTTGTCCGGGATCTTGTCGAACAGACCATCCACGTTGACCTGGATACCGTTCTCGTACGCACGTCGAGCCATCCGGTGACGTAGCACATTTGCATCGCAGAAAGGGTCCGTAAGGCACTGCTGGGCTGACTCGTTCAGGATACGAGCGGCCTGCTCGTGCTTCCTCAAAAACTCCTCCTCCTGCTGCTTCTGCGTCATAGACTGGCTCAGCGATCCTGATCCCTGAAAAGCGCCGTGATTGGCTTGCTGGTTCCAGTTGTTGAAGCTTCCATGAGGAGAGATGGTGGATCCTGTGGCCTGAGAATTGAAGGATGTCCCGTATCCGCTGCGATTCCCATAGCTGTGGAGCAGGTTGTCTTCCTCGGCCCGCAGATCAATTCCAGAACCTGTGAGGACGTCGCTGATATTGTTAACGTCCAGGTCACGCGCGTTGGCCTTCTCCAGCTCAGCGTTGTCCGTAGCCTTGCTGTAAGGAATCTTCGGCGGTGGCATAGAACTCGGGGGTGGGGGCTGCTGTTGCGGGGGCATATTCGGATGCTGGTAGGGCTGCGGCTGGTGGAACGGCGGGGGCTGTGTGTTGGCCGGCGACGGTGGCAGAGACAGATAGCCCGTGTTCTGCGGCGAGGAGGCGTACGGCGACATGGGATAGGTCGGGGCGGCAAAGGGCGACTGGTATGGCGCGGGCGACGTTGGGTTCGGCGACAGGCGCTGACGCTTTGCGGGGGGTATGCCGCCGCCCATGGTGGGCGACATGGCATTCGGCGACTGGCCGTATGAGGGCGGCGAGAAGGGTCGCTGCGGCTGCTGGTTCAGATTTTGCGTTTGCACAGGCGGCGGATGCTGCCCGTACTGCTGCGGGTACTGGTTGTAGTTCTGCGCCATGGTGGGCAGCTCCCCGGAGGGCCGCGGCGAACGCTATTTATCGGCGTGGCATCAACGAGAGCGCTGGCAGGGAGGCGAGCGCGGTGTGGGCGACGCGCAGAAGGAGTGGTGGGCGAGGCGCGTCGTTGCGATCTTGTCTCGGTGGTTGATGGTCGCGACGGGTAGGAACGCAGACGAGTGACGCCTGCGCTCGGGCCGTCTTGGCAGCGACGCGACAAAGAGCACCGTGAACCTTTCACTACAGCCACCTCGACACGCCCAGCACGTCACTCGGTCATCTCTGCTCGCTTTGACGCGACGGCGCCTGCTCCTGCGACACCCGTTGACCGACTGATGGCATTAGATTGAAACGCCTCTGCTGGCCAACGCGCCTTTCCCGAACACCTTGTGCCTGACCCAGCGCGAGTGGTACACTGAGTCCATCGAACACCAGCAGAAACGTAGATATGACGTCCAAGCGAAAGCACGCGGCGCTGGAGCCGGAGGATGTCGAGCCCATAGATCCCGCTGATGAGCTGATGTTTCTGTGCTTGGGAGGCGGCAATGAGGTTGGCCGGTCCTGCCACATCCTGCAGTACAAGGGCAAGACGGTCATGGTATGTGTCTCTTCATTTGCACAAGACTCGCAAATGCTGACCCATGCAGCTCGACGCTGGTATGCATCCTGCATACGAAGGCCTCTCCGCTATGCCCTTCTACGATGACTTTGATCTCAGCACCGTAGACGTGCTTCTAATCTCACAGTATGTATACACAAATGCCCTTAGAATTAGCTCGACGGGTGGGCCAGGCGCATCACTGCAGTCGTACATGTATGGAGGACTATTTGGGGCCAACGTCTTGTATATCAGAAACAATGGAATATCATTTGCACCATCAGTTCGACTCCGGTGATGTGCCTCACCCTGGCCCACCCTGGCCCACATGTAGATAGCCTCCCGAGCTACGCAGTCCACCCCCATCAGCCGTCTACGCACACCACAGCTAACACACTACCAGTTTTCACGTCGACCATGCTGCATCATTGCCGTACGTCCTCGCAAAGACCAACTTCAAGGGCCGAGTCTTCATGACACATCCTACCAAAGCCATCTACAAATGGCTCATTCAGGACTCTGTCCGTGTCGGCAATATGTCGAGTTCGTCCGAGACAAAGATCCAGATGTACACCGAACAAGACCATCTGAACACATTTCCAATGATTGAATCCATCGACTTTTACACCACACATACAGTGTCTGGCATACGAATTACTCCCTATCCCGCCGGCCACGTTCTTGGAGCTGCCATGTTTCTGATCGAGATTGCTGGTTTGAAGATTCTGTTCACTGGAGACTATTCCCGAGAAGATGACCGACACTTGGTCTCCGCTTCAGTACCGAAGGAAGTCAAGATCGACGTCCTCATCACTGAGTCGACGTTTGGTATCTCCACACACACCCCTCGTGTTGAGCGCGAGACACAACTGATGAAGGCCATCACCGACATTCTGAATCGCGGGGGCAGAGCATTGCTTCCTGTATTCGCCCTTGGACGAGCTCAAGAGCTGCTGCTCATTCTGGACGAATACTGGGGCAAGCATCCGCAGTACCAGAAGGTGCCAATCTACTACAATTCCAGTCTGGCTCGCCGCTGTATGCAGGTCTACCAGACCTATGTCGGTGCTATGAACGACAACATCAAGCGCCTAACTAAGCAGCGGTTTGCTGAAGCCGAAGCTGAGGGCGACGTAGGACGGCGAGGAGCCTGGGACCTTCGCTTCGTGCGTTCTCTGAAGAACTTGGAGCGCTTCGACGATATGAGCCCGTCTGTCATGTTGGCTTCGCCTGGTATGATGCAGTCCGGCACATCTCGCGAGCTCCTCGAACGGTGGGCTCCAGACCCAAGGAACGGCGTCATCATAACAGGTTACTCCGTCGAAGGTACGATGGCGAAGCAGATTGTACATGAGCCCGAGCAGATTCCCGCAATCATGACAAGGGCAGCCAACAACAACCGTCGCGTAGGCCAAAAAGAGAACGAGCAAATCATGATCCCTAGACGTTGCACGGTTCAAGAGTACAGTTTCGCGGCTCACGTTGATGGCAAGGAGAACATGGAGTTTGTGCAAGAAGTCGCTGCACCGGTGGTGGTACGTACTGGATTTATCACCGACCTGGTGGTGTCGAGCGCATTTGACTGACTGTTTTAGATCCTTGTTCACGGCGAGAAGGGTAACATGACCCGCCTGAAATCCAAATTGCTTGGCTTCAATGCCCACAAAGCAGTACCTACCAAAATTTACTCGCCGGCCAACTGTGAAGAACTCCGCATTCCCTTCAAGACCGATAAGATTGCCAAAGTCGTGGGGTCGCTAGCATCTATTCAGCCACCTTTACCTCGCTCACTTAAGCCAGCTGACGGGGATGGTGAGCCTGATCAACCTGATCAGGACAGCGATAACCCAGCACTCATAAGTGGTGTTTTAGTTCAAAACGACTTCAAGATCTCACTTATGGCACCTGAAGATCTGAAAGAATACGCTGGTCTCACAACCACTACGATTGTATGCCGACAGCACCTCACATTATCCGCTGCAGGCACTGAGCTCATCCGCTGGGCGCTGGAGGGTACATTCGGCGCGATCAAGGAGACGGAGATCACTGACGATGCAGTAAATGGCAAAGAAGAGAACGGCAACGGCGTCAAAGAAGATGCTGACGAGGAGGTGAGCCGCATAAGCGTCCAATTCACGGTCATGGACTGTGTCAACGTTCTCGTCAAGCCTGGCGGGCATGTCGAAGTTTCGTGGCAAGGCAACGTCATCAACGATGGCATTGCCGATGCTGTGCTCGCCGTTCTGTTCACAGTTGAAAGCTCGCCTGCCGCTGTCCGCCGTACGTTCTCTCGTTCCCTGCTACGTAATCCTTAGCTAACAGTGACACAGAATCTTCTCGTCAGCACTCGCACTCACACGCCCATCCCGAAAAGCCAAAGGAGACGAAACACCACCCCCACGCCACGGCCGACCCCGCCACGCGACTCGCACGCCTACTCCTTTTCCTCGAAGCGCAGTTCGGTGAAGAAGCCGTCAACCCGATTCCATACCCGCGATCCTCCGCCATCAACCCAGCAAACAACACGAACGGCACTGCAGACTCTACTATGTCAGGCGCTGTGGAATCTTCTGGTGAAATCAGCGCGGAAGACAAAGCGGAGCTTAAAAGGTTACACAATATGGGCATTCCAGTTCCGGGTGTTGAGGTCAAATTTGACCGGTTTGTAGCAAAGATCTGGCTGGAGGATCTGGATGTTGAGTGTGCCAACAATGCACTGAGAGCTAGAGTTAAGGCGGTGGTCGAGAGGGGAGTGGAGACGGTTAGTGGGTTGTGGCGGTGAAGGACTGCCACGAAGATGGGCGATTGAGAATAGTGGTCATTTTCAGTTCCGAGTGGTGTTATCAGGAACAGCAAATTGAGTAGCGGGGGGGATCAGCCTTTCGGGGCATGTATCAACAACCCGACAACTTCTCAATTCGTCTGTCAGACCATTTGCGTCTCATCTACCTTACAATCCAGCCACAAAATTCACCTTTCGTGCAATCGGTTTGATAGACTGTCAAACGTTTAGAGCATCTGCAAAGCAGATAGGCCCGCAACGATGCAAGGCAGAGTTGCACCGAATATGCACCTCTTACATGGTGCGCCACCTCATTGACTGCACAGCACGGGTCTTTATTTTAAGTTTGAAACCGTGATGGCACTAAAACGTCGGGAACCCTGTTCCTACCAATGACGCGTGTGCGGCTCGGCGTAACACCGTTGAGGCTGTGTTGCACGATGTGCTCTGCAAGTAAATTGCACAAGAAGTACAGAGATTATAGTAGAGTTGAATAGAACATGAAGATCAGATCTCATATAAGAACGTTGGAAGCAATTGTTGCAGATACTTCAAGATGGATTGAGTGAGTGCTGCTGCGAAGCTGATGATCGACGCGGCAGCACTCGCTGCGGCCACAAGCGAGCAGCAGGCATCATCACTCAACCACCGACGCTCGGGTGCAGTGCCCCACCCATTCAGGCACCACGACTGTCGTGCGCCGCTCGACGCACTATGTTCGTGCACTGCGTCGCTGCCGCGCACTGGCGCCAGAGTCCTTCCTTGATTTCACCACCGAGTGCAGCTGCTCTCCTCATTCCCCGAGCAGCTGCAACAGTGACGGATCCGGCGGTTGAGAAGCTTAGCTCTACATGTACAGCGCAACAGCACAGTGATAGAATTCAACGTTTGAGACTTTGGATTGATACTTATTGACTGGTTTGGTTATATCGGCGGCCACAGCAGATTTAGCAGTGCATTGCTGCAAGTCTCTTGTTCAGCATGGAGGTACACACCATTGTTGCCGCGAGACAACTTTCAGCTTCATACTCACGCAATGCTACAGAACACGAATCAGGAGGTATACATCAACTCACCAATGTCGCATCGAGGATCGTTCTGCCGTCCTCAGACACCACGGCCCACAATATCGCCTACCTCAGCATCTTCAGAGGCTACCATCAAGCCACGCCAAAATGAGCCTCCAGCATACACCGAGGCGCCATATCTGGACAGCCCGCCATCATCTTACCACGACAGCTCGCCCTTGAGTCCAAACACACCATGTCCTCAATTGCATCAGCAATCGCTCGTGTTTGATATCTCCACACCTGCCGATTACCAACTTCGTACCACCTTAAGCCGGCCCTCATACTCCTCCTCAGATGACGACGATGTCCCACTTGCGCAACTCCTCTTTTCTCGCGATTCGCCACCTCCGTATGCGACTGTTGTGTACCAGTCATACCGTGAGACGCTGCTGCAGCATACTCCGCGGTATCCAGGGGTCATGGATACAGACGAGGAGGCTGCACTGGAGAGAATCCGTGAAGACGATGTGCAATTCACGATTGAGCGGGCGGTAGCTATGGCGGTGGTGATGGCGCTGTTGGTTCTGGCTGGGATCTTGGTTGGGCTGCTGTTTCTCAGGAATTGAGAAGATTTATGTGGGGAGAGTTGCGCGCATAGACAGGCACTTTATGGGACAGAAGTTACGGAGCGGGGCATCTATATGGTTGGCAGATCCAACGCCAGGGAGAACCAATGGTTTTTGGATGTTCAGGATGCAGGATGGGCGGATTGGATGTGTGAATACAATGATACCTCAATAGCGATAAATCTACAATCTTACCGTCAAGCACTTCTCAACGTCATGCGCACCGTCTTTCTTTTCTCAATCTTCCAGCCAGGTCCTAGATTTGGAAACTGTGCTCTATCAAGATCACTCCCAGTTCACGGTCCACGCTAAGACCCCGCACTCGTCGAATCGCGCCCTCGTTTCCATTCCTCACCCCAGCCTCATCGTATCTCGATTTAGCATCAGGCACACATCGCTTCAGTTTTCGGAATCAACCAGACTTCATCAGGCTGAGCTCGTAAAGATGAGAACCAGACTCTACAATGCCAGATCCTCTCATGTCTGGCCTTTTCCGAAGGCGTTGTTCAGGCCTTTCGGCAAGCCTCCGATACATCCGCGGAGAAGGAATACAGTGACAAACAAGCTCCAACGAGGCTGGACGGATCAAGCGCCTAGCGGCCGCATCCAGCAACACCCAAGCAACGAATAACCAACCGGCTTCGCACCGCTTGCAAACCTTTCGAGCAGAACCTGGGTCAATGCAACCGTGCAAGAACCCAAGGCTATGACGACACATGGCTCAATGGCGCGCTGGTGATGAAATGGCGCTGGCCTACGTCGCAACGCCGATATCAAGCAGCTATTGCCGTGTGGTGCTTGTATCAAGTGCTGCTATAGCCCTGTGCAGATCTACAGAGTGAGCTGTCGCTTTGTTCGAGTGTGGTGAAGATTAAGATTGCATTTGGAAATGCCGCATCAAGTCCCCTGGCGCGTCCAGGTCACCGACCACCCTGGCTCGACGGCTGAGGATATCGCCAACGAACCCGACTGGGAGAATCTGCACGGACACGATCACCGTGTTGGATTCAGGAATAAGGAGGGCGATCGCTTGCCTGGGATTACGCATCGGGATGACTACGGTGGAGATGAGGCGGAGAAGCTGGTTGGCGAGGCGAAAGCGGAGTATTTAAAGTTGCGGGAGCGGGTGAGGAGAGGCGAGTTGGTCAATTTTAGGGATCTGATTGAGGGGGAGAAAGATTTACATCTTCGGCACCCCGAAAATAGGAGTCTTGGGTGGAGGTATGTGTTAGAGTTCACGGAGGATTGGGTCAAGAATGAGGAGGAGTGGCCTGCAAATGTGAAGAGGCGGCATGAGGAGGAGCAGCAGAAAAAGGAGCAGGAAACGGGTAAAGCCAAGAGTAAGCCAGATGGCTCGACGGATTTGAATGATAGCAGAGAGAAGAATCAGGGGAGACAAGGTGAGGAGGAACAGTGGAAGCGCGAGACTGGCCAGGATGGCAAGCACCATGATGCTTACGCGGACAAAGGCGACTCTGATTCCGGCTACTCCAGTGAAGACTCAGAAAAGCAAAAGTCGGAGTATGAGAAGCTCAGAGAACGATACTCGCCCCAAGAGATTGCTCTTTTACGAGCATTGCAGCACGAGAAGGATTACATTACGAATCTGGAGCAAAATGACGGAAAGCGAAGAAGCCCCCAGCATAACAATATCAGCACGATCTCGATTGATGAAGCCGACCAATTCTCGCCGGATAATTGGCTTCCTCGGTCGTCAGACCTGATACGCTTGACCGGCAAGCACCCTTTGAACGCAGAGGCGAATCTTACACATCTTTTCGAGGCTGGTCTAATTACACCAAACGAACTGCACTACGTCCGCAACCACGGCGCTGTGCCGCGGCTGCTGTGGGAATTCCATGAGCTGGATATCGACAACGGCAAGCTTACACTGTCTATGGATGACCTGAAGAATAAATTCGAAGCAATCAATATCCCCATCGCATTGGCGTGTGACGGCAACCGCCGTAAGGAACTCAATTTGATCAAGAAGTCTAAAGGCTTTAATTGGGGTGCAGGAGGCGTCAGCTGTGCATACTGGAAGGGACCATTGCTGAGAGACGTTCTATTGCACGCCGGGATCGGACACAAGATCCCCGAAGAAAAACGTGCTTGGATCAACTTTGAAGGCGCGGACGAGCCGAGCGAGGGAAAATATGCTACCAGCATACCCCTTGGTTACGTCATGGATCCTACAAACGACGTAATATTGGCTTATGAGATGAACAATACCCCGCTGCCCCCTGATCACGGCTACCCTGTCCGATTGATGATTCCAGGGTATGTGGGCGGTCGCTGCGTCAAGTGGCTCAAGCGCATCTGGATCTCCGAGAAGGAAAACGATTCGTACTACCACATCTGGGACAATCGCGTACTGCCCTCATTTGTGACTGAAAAGGATGGCGCGTTTGCGGAAGCTCTGTTTCATCACCCCGACACAGCATGCAACGAGCAGAACCTCAACTCCGTCATTGTCAAGCCAGCGCAGGGCGAGAAGATCCCACTCACAGCTGCAAAGAAGGGACAGACGTATCGTATAGAGGGATATGCGTATGACGGCGGTGGTCAGGCTGTTCAAAGGGTCGAGGTCTCGCTCGACGACGGGGAAACATGGCTCTACTGCATCAGAAAGTTCCCTGATGCTCCCATCCGGCACGGCAAGAAGTTCTGGACATGGCTTCACTGGCATGTCGATGTCAACTACACGCATCTCCTGCGCGCAAAGAGCATCACCGTGCGCTGCTTTAACGTATACAAGAACACGCAGCCGCAGCATGGGAACTGGAACGTCATGGGCATGATGAACAATGGCTGGTACGTTGTGAAGCCGTTCATCGTTCAGGACGACGATTCCGAGACTCCGTCCATTCTGTACAGGCATCCTGTTGAGCCGGGCACGGGCGATGAGGGCTGGATGAAGCCCAGCACCGAGAATCAGATTGCAACTGCAAAACAGGAGGCTGGCGCCCCATCGAAGCAGTTTACGAGGGAGGAGATCGAGAAGCATAACAAAGAGAATGACTGCTGGATTGTGGTTGACAATAAAGTCTACGATGCTACGAGCGTCTTGAATTGGCATCCAGGAGGCAAGGCGGCGGTTATGAGCCATGCTGGCAAAGTGCATGCTCAGATCAGTCGCGAGTTTGAGAGTATCCATGACGGGTATGCTTACCAAAAGCTAAAAGGTATGTCAATCTAACGCGTAAAACGAACGTCACTAACGATTACAGAATGCATCCTTGGCACGGTCACCGAAAAGGCTGCGGCTTTCATCAAGCAGAGCGCAGAAGCCGCGGCAAAAGAGACCGCGAAGTCTTCACAAGGCTCGGACAAGATAACGTTACAGAAGCATCGATGGGTTCCAGTGAAGCTGCTCGACCGTAAATCGATCTCAGACGACACACGTGCCTACACATTCCAGCTTCCAGACGGCAAACCAGACCTCGGTCTTGGAACGTGTCAGCATGTGCAACTTGGCTTCCACATGAAAGATCGCATGCTGGTTCGCTCCTACACACCTACGAAGCCTCTACTCCCCGAAAGCAAAGCCAGCAACGACCAGTACCGAGAGCTTCGCGATGGCAACGGCACCTTCGAGCTCACCGTCAAGACCTATTTTCCCACAGATGAACAGCCAGGTGGCGCCATATCCAACATCTTAGACTGCATGCCGGTTGGTGAGGAGATCGAGATCCGTGGTCCGACTGGAGAAATCGAGTACAACGGCAATGGCTCCTTCAACATCTCAGGCAAAGAATACAGATTCAATCGCATCAATCTCGTGCTAGGCGGCAGCGGTATCACACCAGGCTATGCGCTGCTTGCACGTGCTATGCTCTCGTCCGACGATAAGACGGAGATTCGCGTCGTCGATGCTAACAAGAGCGAAAAAGACATCTTGCTCAAGGAGGCGCTCGATGGGTTCGTGAAGGAGGGTGATGGCAGACTGAGCATCACACATGTTTTGAGCCATCCCTCCGATAGCTGGAAGGGAAAGAAGGGCCATGTGAATGCTGACATCATCAAGGAGGCGTTGTTTGAACCTGGTGAGAACACTGGTGTTTTCTTGTGCGGACCGCCGGCTATGATTCAGAAGGCGGCGCTGCCTGCTTTGAGAGACTGGGGCTTCGAGGAGGATAAGAACGTATTCGGTTTCTAGATATCCAGGACTAGTGTTTTAAAGTTCAGTAGTGTCTGCTGTTCTTACCTTGAATGTATCCACCTGCCTTGCTGGCAAGAAAACATAGAAGCTACGGACGGGTGCCAACCTCCTACCTTCCGCAAGCCCTCGCCACAGACTCTGCCACAAACCAGCGCAGGTATTACGCACTCGACGCGCCATCATTAACTTAATGCCGTTACCCGTATTCTCAACCCCAAGACCAGGCCTCGATCTGCACCGCCGCTCCCACTCTTCCGCGCCCTCTCCACCAGCACCAAAGATCCCCTTCGCGCCCTTACCTCTCTCAATCATCCGCGCGCCCTCTCTGAGCGACATCCCCGAAGAACGCACCCCCAGAACTACCGGAACTTCCTCGCACATCAAGTCGCTCGACGGCAACATGTCTACACCCTCCGACCCCGAAGCACAGCTCGGGTCACGGTGGCGTCCGCGCCTACTTACCCTCAAGCCCGGGTTCCGCAACGCTCCGCCGTTCAAGTCCTGGCTGCGACACAGCTGGCTCGATATTCTGACGCAGCTCCTCTGTCTGCTTGTCGCAGGGACGATTTACTTATTTGCAACGCCGCTGCTGCCCCGTTACTTCCCGCTATATCACGGTGTGCATACGAGTGCATGGGGGGTGGCACATGGACAGCCGCTTTTGCCAGAGTACATAACGACGCTTGCGAGTGCGGTGATTTCGTTCGTGGTACCTTGGGTGGTTATTGGTGCGATTGGGCTGTGGAATGTGAGAGACTTTTGGGAGAGTCACGCGGCGGTATGTCTTGCATCTTCTCTTTCTCTCTTATATCCAAAACGTCGTTAGGCTTGAGATACTGACCAACCAGCTCATGGGTCTTGGCTACGCCCTTGCGACAGCAACTCTCTTCCAGGCTTTCATCAAATGGGTCATCGGCGGTCTCCGCCCGCATTTCCTCGCCGTCTGCAACCCTCATATACCGCCCTCGAGGCTCGGTCTCGATCCAAATGCCATGTAGTACACGGCTGCCATCTGCACCGGCGACCGAAAGCTCGTAAAAGAAGCACAGATGTCATTCCCGAGTGGGCATTCGTGTGCAGCATTCGCGGGCTTTGGATTTCTCGCACTGTATCTCAATTCAAAGCTCAAGATCGTTGGACGAAAGCAGAACGACGCTCTTCCTACAGCGGCTGATGAAGATGACAAGACCGGCGGTAGAAGAGATGGAGCGAGGGTGACGCAGCACTGGAAGCTTGTTGTCTGGGTGCTGCCGTGGTTGCTTGCGCTCCTGATGGCGGCGAGTAAGGTGCGGGATGGCTGGCACCATCCTATCGATGTACTTTTCGGGAGTCTGGTTGGTATTACTTTTGCGCATATGGCATTTAATTGTGCATTCAAGGGTGTGTATGATGGGAAGATGAATCATTTGCACAGGCATTGAGAAGGCAGTGCTATCACAGAGGTGATTCGTCGGTACTGGTAATGATTAGGATGCAAACTTTAAAAATATTACGATAGGAAAGCACCTTGTATTCTTAATATACAAATTTCTTCTGATCGATCAGATTTATGTGCTACCTCAATTGGCTCTCATATGTGCGCTGTGATTACCACAAAATACCGCTGATTTCTAACATCGATTGACGAACGAGTAGAGTGTAGTAAGCACTACATATCTGCAATACCATTTTTTGATAATCTATTCTAGATTTTGTAGCCAACTTGCGGATCCATTGTTCCTAGAAATAGTTGTTCCAAAAAAACGGGCAGGCGATGTGAAATTGCCGCCTCGATTGTGTATTACGCAGGCCTTTCACCATCATCCACATCGACACGTGCAGCGTCCAATAGTAGCATGATGTAAGGGCCTTAGGCCAAGAATGAATTTACGAACTCCAACGATTTCTCCCACAATAAGCGCTCCTTCTCTTCGTCGAAAGCATAGGGTGCGTAGCCGGGATTGGAGTCCAGGGGGTTGGCTTTTGCTTGCTTGCCGATCTGACACTCCTCGAGATAAAGCCCACCCTTTCCTTCCAGGGCTTTTGCGGTAGCTGCCCATACGGAAGTTGCTGCTCCCTGTTCCACGTTCTTCAGCACCTTGGTGGCGACGGGGTCTTCTGCCCATCCTTGAAGAGTCTCCTGAGGCAAAAACTTCATCAAACCAGTGCCAATCAGACCAGGGTGCACAGAGTATGCATGGACGCCCTGATGGCCGTAGCGACGTTCGATTTCATTTGCTGCATATATGTTGGCGGTTTTGCGCTGCCCGTAGGCGACCCAAGGGTTGTAGTTTCCCTCAAAGTTAAAGTTCTCGAAGTTAATGCCTCCATGACGATGTGCGGCTGACGACAAAACGACAACACGAGATTGGAACTCTGAAGTAGTGCCCTTGACGAGAGCGGGAAGAAGTAGCTGAATTAACAGGAAGTGTGCCAAGTGATTCGTGCCAAACTGTGTCTCGTGGCCGTCCTGAGTCTTGCCATCTGGAGTGGCCATCACGCCTGCATTTGCAACCAAGATGTTGAGTTTATCAGAAACTTTCAGGAACACATCAGCGCACTTGCGAACGCTAGCCAGCGAGTCGAGGTCAAGTTCCAAAAGCTTGGCCTTGGGGTTGTCCAATAGATCACCAAGTGCCGACTTTGCCTTGCTGAGGTCTCGAGCAGTAAGACTGTGCCACCAGTGCTCAAAAGAGCCCTGGCTGTTTCAATTCCGATTCCAGAAGAAGTGCCTGTGATGAGGATTATCTTGTCAGACCACTTCCCCTGGAGCTGCTCGTCTTCGAGGATCTGGCTGACAGTCGGACGTGAATCGCCGGGGCCTTTGGGGCTCTGGTGAACGGATTCGTACTTGTTAGCCATGCTGAGAAAATGGCTGGGATCTTGATATTTGAGAAATAGGTGATGATTGATGAATGAATGCTGTTGCTGTACAGAACAGAGGGGAAATTTTCTACGGTTATATGGACGACCAAAGTAATTTGATCAGAGGATGCAAGTAAGCATGCGAAAGGTTTTAGAAAAAGTGTTGTTGAAAAGGCCCGTATACCAGTACAGATGAAGCTGTCTTGTAGACAGTATGTTTTCCTATGTATATAGACCATCTCAGGATGAGTGGTCACCCTTGTCTTCTAGGAATCATACATAAAGACGTCCATACGCTGACACTATCGTCTTTGAATTCAGCTAACAAGGTTTTGTAGTGCTTCTCAAGAGCCAAATACCTTCGCCCAGTCGTGTTTCTTGAAATAATCCTCCACAGTGTCCAAAGACGGGTACGACGTCAACTGAAAATATGTATCAGTAGCCAATCACGAGGATCAGACCGGGCTAACTTACATCTTGGGGATGAATGACTGTAGAGTCAGCACTACCCTCGTACCCGAACTCGTTCCAATAGCCTGTGGTGTCCTGCACAATGGCCTTCAATTCGGCTGACATAGACGGGGGAAAGGTTCCTTTCGCCAAAGTGACAGCCTCTGCCTTCATCCCTGTAGCCTTTGTGAAAGACGATACCAATTCTTTGGGGGTGATCCACTCTCTGTAACCAATGAGGTTCTTTCCAGCGGAATCTAGCACAAGAGCTTTGACCAAAGGTCCGGAGTCTTCCTCGGCGGCAACAAGTGGGAATTTGACGTCTCCCTCCAAATGTCCCATGAACTGAAGTACTCCCTCAGAGTTCTTGGGTATATTAGCTTTTTGGGTTCAAAGATAGTCCATTCATCGAGGATATTTACCTTGATAGGAGCACTCATCTGGCCAGGGAGATAGTTACTCAAGAAGAGACCTGCTTGATAGATACTGGTCTTCGCCCAGAGGTCTGGGTACGTTTCCTTGCCGTACTGTTCGGCCTTGGCTTTTGAGTCGAAGGGAAAGACGTGAGTGTACTTTCCATTTGACCATTTGGTGGCGTCTGATAGAGATGAGAGTATGAACCGTTCCAAAGTTGAAACTTTGGCTGCTGCGTCGATCACATTCTTCAACTGTTGTGTTTCTTGCTCACTAACCCAGGCAGCCAGAGATTGGCCTGGCATCGCTTTGTCTTTGTTGCCGGGGTTGAAATATAGGCCCCAGAAGTCGCTAACGGCGAAAATGGCGTTCGCACCATCAAACGCTGCCGGCAAGGTTTCAGGTGTGTTGATGTTCGCTTGAACAACCTCAGCGCCTTGAGCTACCAGAGCCTGAGACTTGCTACTAGAGGCATCCCGAGTTAGAGCGCGAACCTTCCAACCTGGTTCACTAAGGAATTCGGTCGCTACAGAGCCGCCTTGGTTGCCGGTGGCTCCAATAATAACGATGAGCTTTGGGGGTGACATCGTGGAAAAGTCGAGAACAATTGTTGAATGGCTGGAGTTAGACTGAGGGGTTTGTGTTATTAAACTGCTAGGACGATGGCTCGCTTTACTTTTTCTACCTCTGGTATATGTCAGAATTCAATGAACTGTCTCCCTAACCAGAGTACTTACACACGCGATTGGATGTGATGCTTTCCAAGGTTGAGTCGAGTTAATGCCCATCAACTACGAGGAGGTGATTATATATGAGATCACTTCTATCGATCCGTTCTTTCGTCCGACCTCAGCGGTGAGTAGGTGGACCGGTGAACAGCAATACTGACTATACAGTACAACGCAGTCAGCTAGTCTTCTTTCGGCAACTATATTCGCCAAGGTCGAGACTACATACGCTAGGCGATATTGGTCATTCCCTCATTTGGTGCCTTGGCGAATAACGCTACTTAAACCCGTTAGCCCAGCAATAATGTCCTTACGATACGGTTCGTTTTCTAAGTTCCAGGCGATTTCATGTGAGGTCCGTACTCGACCGGAAGACCCACGCACTTCTTCGAGCATGGGACACTGATTCAGCCATGAGACCAAAGCGGAGTAATGTTTGTCAAGAGTGTAGGTCCAGGAAATTAGCTGTGAGTGACTGCTCTTTGATAACTACTGGACAGACACGCTGACCACACCTTCTCCTTGTAGTGTGACGGAAAACGACCAGCATGTTCTCAGTGTACTCTACGACGAATTTCATGTACTGGCTATCGGCAGGAACTTCAGTTTGTTTCGTCCTTTCCCCAGAAGAAAAAGCAGACAGAGCTGAACGGCCAGAGTAAAACCAATTCTAGCCACCAAGAATGTATACCCGACGAAATCGATGACAACTCTCGGCTCGTCCGAGGCTTCGACGTGAGATCGCACGTTGAAGAGCCTGTTCTGTTGACACCAAGTAAAAACCAAGGCCTTGACGACGATATTCGTTACATTCTACAACATTATGCGCCAATAGACAATACAGAACCTGCAGAATTCAACCCATTTCACAACCAGATATGTGGGGCCTGGGTTGAAGCACTTCCACTTGTTTCTTCAACCGAGGAAAAGAACGCCTTCCTCTTCTTTGCTATAAAAACCTTGGCGACTTCCCTCCGGTGTCTCGATTCAGTGGCCAAGGCTCCAAAGACACAAGTATTTGACATGTATTGCAAGTCCCTTAGGCTAATGAGTGAGACGCTTGAAGATGCTCAGGGTGTCTTCCAAATTGAACATTGTGTAGCGATCATGTGTCTGGCAATAAGTGATGTAAGTGTCTTTCCTCTAGACCTCATCATCGCGCATGTGGTTAACTCTTTCTTGTAAAGATGATGAACCCAGACTTGGGTTCCGGCTGGGCGACACATTTGAATGGAGTCAGAGCCTGGATGGAAAATCTCGGATCGAGATCATTTAGCAGTGGAATTTTACGCATACTCTTTGTTGGTTTCAGACCAATACTGGTAGGTAATACTGCTTCAACTGCAAATCTGACTTCGCTGATCACTTGTTTGACATTCATCTAGCTGACCACCTCGATTTTGAGTCGACAGACTACATTCCTTTCACAGGAGGCATGGACAACAGCGCCGTTTCACGGACAAACAACATCGATGATGCAGCAGCTCCTCGGTTTAGCCAGCAAAATTCCAAGCCTGCTGGAAAGATTTGATTTCATAAATGGTTCAGTACAACAAACCGACTTCATTGCAATCAAAAAGCTCCGACATGATTTTCAAGACATGTTGGAGAGACTTCAAGAGTGGGAGTCAGCGCAGTGGTCGCAAGCTCCATTACCACTATTCCGGGAGAAGCGTTTTACAGAATTTTCAGAGCTTTGGTTCCTGAACCTTATGGTTGCGACCAGCCTAACTCACTACTGGGCTTTCAAAATCATTACTCAATCTCACCTCATCATGGTTGGAACTGCAATTACTGCTCGAAACGAGCACAGTTCACAGTGGACTCCGCTCTCTTCCTTCGAGTCCAATACAGAGCCATCAATCGCGACTTTAGCAGAAAGGATCTGCGACAGCATGTCGTACCTATTGCAACCAGAGATGAAGTTATATGGCCCAGTATCCACCTTCTTTACCCTTCACACAGCTATTCAGGTGTTCAAAGGGAGTCCAAATGAGTACAGTGCTCAGATCTCGCGCTGTCATCAGATCGTCGCTCAATTAGCGGCTCTCGGACTTCAGCCCCCTACGGTGTAGATACAGCATTTACAAAATGCACTCACTCAATCTTCCGTGCGCGCACAATTACTGCAGAACACAACTGAAATCAGCTTTAATATCCTAGAGAATAGAGAGAAAGTAAACACTACATGTCTGCGCAGAGAGACTCAGTGAATTTGTTGTAAGAGTTGTAGCCAAATTAGGGATCTATTGTTCACTCAAACGATCGCTCAAAAGAAACGAGTTTCTTCATACAGTAGGCGCGCCATTCGCGCGGATGTTCCCTGATTGCGTTCACCACCTTCCGGAGTCGTCACGACTTTAAGATGGGCGCCTTCAGTGGCACGCTTACAAACGCGTTGCGTACTTGTATGGGCAAATTCATTTATTGTGGCAGATCAAGCTGAAACAGCCCGAGTGTTGTCAGGTCGCCAGACGAATGACGTCCAGCGTGCCGGTGGTCGGACGGCCCGAAAGTCAACCGTGCGGTTGGCCATAACGCTAGAACCTCATCTCACATCACGGCCCAACTCAATCTTCACACGAGGTCTCGGTCCCTCCGGTCTTGGTATACTTCGGGACTGGGGATGATCGACATGCAAGCGCCCGTATGTGGCAACCTGAGCACAATTAGGGAGACAAAGGTCACATATAAGAAGCTGTGACTTGGAGGTATTTGGTCCTGCACACGTCTGTCTCCTTCTCAAGTCACTCATTATCCCAAGGCAAGCGGGCCTTGCTACTTTCAAGTCCGGTAGTTTTTCCAATTTGCTATCAGACTATTACACTCTTTTGCATCGCACTACTTCTTTTACCAATCATCGAATCTTCTTCGCCATGAAGCAGGCCTCCTCTTTAGGCTTCGCACTCACGTTGGTGTCGACTCTTACACCCCTAGTGCGTGCTGTAGACAATCTGGTCGATGTCGGCTATGCCCAGTATCGAGGCGCAGTCATCGAGCCAGAATTGGGAGTTTCTGCTTGGAAAGGTATCCAGTATGGCGCGCCCCCTATTGGCGACCTTAGATTTGCTGCACCCCAGGACCCCGTGGTAACCGGTCTCATCAACGCAACCCAATATGGAGCAACTTGTCCGCCCAGCCGACCAGACGACTGGACTGTGTCTGGTCCGCAAAGCCGCTTCCATATCGCTGAGGACTGCCTGTACTTGAGTGTCCACGCCCCTACAAAAGCCCACATTAATTCCAAGCTCCCAGTCGTCGTATTTTTCCAGGGCGGCGGCTTCACATCGCAATCCAGTGCAAATTGGGATCCTTCAGAGATTGTCTCATCTGGTCAGGTTGTTTTCGTACAATTCGGCTATCGCGTGGGCATGTACGGATTCCTCAGCAGCGCTGAAGTCAAAGCTGGAGGCGGTGACGTCAATGCAGGACTGCGAGATCAGATCAAGGTGTTGGAATGGGTCCAGAACCATATCGCTAAGTTCGGCGGAAACCCAGACCAGGTTGTGCTCGACGGAGTCAGTGCAGGCGGATCCTCCGTAGGTCTCATGATAGCTGCAAACACAGGGAAGAACTTGTTCGCCGGTGGCATCATGGAGTCTGGAGGCTGGGTCACGATGCGCAATGCAGACCAAGGTCAGGAACAGTACGACTGTCTGATCAAGGACAAGGGCTGCACCAACGCCACGGATGGCCTTGCTTGTTTGCGCGCGCTAAACGAGACAACCCTTCGGTCTACGAATTGTTGGTTCAACCCCAACATTGACGGAGAGCTTTTCACGGACGCCCTAGTGCATCTGTTCGAGCAGGGCAGATACACCAAGGTCCCAACCATCATGGGCACCTGCGCCGACGAAGGCACTAAGTATAATGCGCCAGAAACGCTCGACACTCCAGCCGATGCGCTCCAGTGGATTATTGAGAAAGACCCCAGCCTGAGCAACTCGTCGATCAACATCGTGAACGATGTCTACGTCAAGCCCTCCCAGCCAACCTTCCCCGGCAAAGGTCGCTACTGGCAGCACGCCGCAGTCGCTATCAGCGAGATTGGCGCCACATGCATGACCCGCAACATCCAGAACTACCTCGCCCGCGATGGCGTACCAACATATAACTACAACTACGACGTCCTAGATCCGTCTGACGAAGAAGTCGGCTACGGTGCCTGGCACACCGTAAACGCCTATGCCTGGTGGGGAAATAACCGCACCGACGGCGGCGCACCCTCCAGCTACCTTACCACCAATGCTCCTATCATCCCGCTCGTCCGTTCCTACTGGAATAGCTTCATACGTAACTTAGATCCCAACACGGACCGTATCAAGGGCGCAGCCGAGTGGGCCCCGTATAGCGGCCTTGAGACTCGAGAGAGACTGTTGATCCAGACCAACAACACAAAATTGGAGCGCATGTCCGCTGTGCAGTCACTTCGTTGCGATGCTGTCCGCCCCTTTAGTGACAATCTGGGCAAACTGCCAGGCACAGACGCTGTGACCGAGCTTGATGGAAGAATTGCTGCTAGATTGAATCGGACAAGCGAAGATTCTGCCCTGAGACTGAAACCAAAGCACACAAGAGACTTCAAGCTACACTCCTAGATAGATGTAGACTATAGCACTCTTGGAAACGATTGTTTGTCCTGATGACAACCATTAGTCTGAGTATGCTTGCTAATGAAAAAGGTTGATCCATAACCCGTGTGTGCTGGAAATATGTATCTACTAGCATTACCACACAAACAAAAAGGAGAAGCGCAAATGCTCACTCGATTTGCCTGGGAGTGACAGACACTACTGGGCAGTGATACCTACACATAGTATTAACAAAAACATACAACAGCGGGTATTCGCTAGTGGTCACCCACCTAACTACTAATCCGCCGGTACGTTGCTTAAATAGGGCTGAGCGAACGGGAAGCCTTGTTTTCAACGTCCTATGGTCGTATGTGGAGTAAGAACTGAGATTGATATATTATATTCCACTCCAAGATCACCATCCCGTCCGTCAATTGAGCTACCCTCACTGCGGTGTTATGGTTGTCTATCCTTGTGGCAACTATGATCCCCTATCTACAGCTGTCCTGTCATAGCTCTTTCCAATTCAAGGAGAGGTCACCGGAAAGTCAAGGCCTGATGAGTTGCTTTCGGCATACGCCAATTGTAGTCGCGTGAGAACCACGAGCCCGTCTACGCGCAGTCGCCCCATAATTCGAATCTATCGATGGATATAAGTGTCTCAAAGTCACCTCTGTGTACATTGGGACTGTAGACAGCTCTTGAATTAGCATCAGAGAGTCTGTGCGTGAACCGGGCGTTCGTTAATGTACCATTGAGGGCCAGGGCAGCCCCGTGGTTTCTTTCGCCAAAGGTAATTCCATCATTTTCCGAAGACCATACTGGGGCGCCAACCCTCCCACGAAAAACGTCGTGAGCAGGACTCAACTGGAAAAGCAGGGTTGTTTCGTCAAAGCATAAGTCGCTGCTCTGTATGCAGGGTCCATCTACTGGCGGTCGAGGGATGAAGGTGCCGAACACATATGTCTCGTTGTCCGCTGTGTGGCCGGAAATGACCAGCAAAGCGCACTCTAGAATGTTCTCGATAGCTCTGGCCAGTCCAGTGGCACTTTTGCTGCTTTCGAAACGGCGAATATCGGGCATGCTGATTGAGTAGAATAGGACAGCTTCCAATTGGACCATACGAGGAAGCGTAAGAATCACACCAGGCTCAGCGTACCCTGTGTTGGCATCGAAGCGGCAGGGCTGATCGAAGAAGACCATGGACAGTAGACTGTAGAGTGACTCGAAAAGATGAGGCTTTGAAGGTCAGTAAATCACTGTGTCTTGAAAACAGTGAACCTACAAGGAGCTTAGAGATGGCAAAGTTGAACATTGGCCATGTGCTCTCATTAGATCGCTCAGACGATGGCCCTGTAGGTAGACCAGAGACATAAACCTCGAGGCTCAGAGATTGATGGAAGCATGCCTCCACAGACTGTGCAATACTTTGGAGTTCCATTTCCGCGTCTACTGTGCAGTTCACCACTCGATTCCTGAGGTTCGTTGCGAGCAGTAGCGAGATGAAAGCTTTCAGCCGAGGACTCGGGATAGCCAGGTCGAGCAACGAGGGAGCATCTCGATGAAATTTTGCAGCCAGATCGCGAAAGCCGTCGCGACAAGGCTCAGCATAAGTTGGCGGTACGTAAGGCTGGGTTGATGCGAGAAAATCCAATACGTCGTGGTACATTTCATCTCCGTCATCGTCAAAGTTGATATCTCCATCTTCCACTGGGCCACCTCTATAACTTGGCGGAAAATCTCTTGCGTTGCTGGCTGCCAGCGCTCTAGCCAGTTCCTTGACGGGTGGTGGATGGCTGCCTTTTTGTGAGCTTGCTAGGCTTTGGAAAATCAGTCTTCTATAATCTGCTGGAGATCTCTCACGGTATCCAGAACTTGTTGTCATGGCTGTCAACGCCTTACTAGGGAACAGCCATATCAGGGCGCGTTTCAGCTCTCCAAGCGCTAAGTTGCCATGTGGCGGTGACGTGGCCTGCAGAGGTGCTGTGCTCAGGTAGCAAAGGCTATCAAATAAAATGCCAGCAGCATCTGCAAGAGTTGATGAAAAACCACCTTTTGAAAGAAAAAATCTTATGAACGTCGCCTTAGAGACACGACCAGTGCTGTCACAGGTTGCTTTAAAGTTTCTCTCTAATGCGTCCAACTCTTCCGTGGAAAATCGAGGACTCACGATTAGGCTTTGATCGAATCGGTCGAATATCGCTTCACTAGTCATGACTCCGACTGCAGTCCATGCGCGAATCTGCCTCCCGCTGTTTTTGATTTCCATACTGTTCTACAATCAGTCTGCGCTCTGGATGATTGTAGTGGTGAGTGCTCCGTTTACTCAAATTGTACAAGCTCGTCAACGCAGTGAGTGTAATCTTCAAAATTGTGTCGAATTAGAAATTCTGCGATTCGTAAATCGGAGAGGTATGTGGTCTGTGTGGCTTGTCTGGCCTTAATGTGCGGCGTTCGAGGGGCGGCGCGGCTTTGTGGTCTGTCCTGAACCGAACCCCGACGCCAATCTCAACCCCACCACATGCTCTCCTACCTAAATCTTCCTGGCGCGCCACACTGCAGAACGCAATCAAGCTCTAACTCTAGTAGCCTAACTTATACAGAGAAGTATGCACTACAGCGCAGGCACATCTAATGAATCCGTTGTGGGCGTTGTAGGCCAACTTGGGGGTTTCTTGTTTCCAGTGACGATCGCCCAAAAGAGATGAGCTTCTTCATAGTGCATGGTTGGCCAGTTGCCAGCTCCTATGGGTCGTTTTCAGAATTCCTATAGCGCACGTGACTAGCTCTAAAATCTCAGCTGTTGCTGTAGACTAGCTTCTGTACTGCTTAGTCCTTCGGTAGGTAGAATACTGCCACGGAACTATTCCTGCAGGTCTTATCCTGCTCGCGTAAGTTTAATAACGATCTAAACTTAGCACGAACACCAAACCTGTCCTATATACAAGAGGTCTACACCTGCTACGCCTCTACTACATAGCAACTAGACAGGCAAGAGGACCATAGATGGACTCCTTATAGTATACTGCGCTACTAGGGTAATTCTTAGCTGTTGCAGTTACCTGTTTGTTATGCGGGTAGTCTGTAGAGAATTGGCCGGATGTTGGCGGCAACTTGAATTCGAATTCGAAAGCAGGATCGGTGCCGACAGACATGCATTAAGGCCGGAATTAAATGTCAATAGCATACGCTCTCGGAAATTCACACACTGGCGGTGGGACTAGACGCATGACTGAGCAGCAGCGTTGCGTTCACTTTGTGTATAAACTGTGTTCGGAGACAGTCAGGGGTTGCAGCCCCTGACTCCCTCACCGCTTCACACGTCGACCAGTGCCCCATGGGAGGCTGGCGTAGTTAGAAGCTCGCTCACCCGACGTTAATCACAATCCAATCCAGTCCAATCGGAACTTAACACATTGTCGGACCGTTGTTTTATTGAATTGATAGTAATAGACAAGTTGTAAAGGAAGACTGGCGTGGAGTGCTACGAAACGGTGCGCCAAGATGCTTGGAGGTTTCAAGTAGAACTTTTTCGATCTTTGGCACGACATCAACGCAAAGGCCTTTCAAGGACAAGTCCTTCATGTAAATCTTTCCTATGTTCTTTGTAACAGAATATCGACTTATATACTAGGGTTCGCCAGTCGCGCCAGAAAGACTAGTGATGAGTGCGCTGTACAGTACTACAATATGTACAATCTGCGCATTATTGATGGATATAATCGTCTTGGGTCGCGGCCCGAGAAGTAACTTGGCCTCCCGATAGTGCCTCGTAGCTCGTAGAGCCCATTGACCATTTCCAATTCTTACAGGCCCTGTCATAAGCATAAAGCTCGTCAACTGCCTCTATCAACCAGAACACATCCTACATCCCTTTCATCCCTTTCATCCTCAGCACAATCCATCAGTAAAACATGCGCGCTGTTGCTGTTGTATCAGCTCTTACTTCCGTCGTTCTGGCGCAGACATACAATCCTCAGCTATGCGGAGGTATCGGAGCTTGTCCTCGTAGAGCAGACCAAGCCCTTCCTAATCGACCATTGAGATGTCCCGATGGCTCCAGACTTGATATTCCAGGATTGAATCGCCTTCAATACTCGTTCTGGGAAGGCAATTACACGTTCATCACCAGTGAAGAATTCCCGACAACGTGTAGAGGAGGTGTCCGTCCCGCGGAGAGTGACATGCTTTTTGTGAGTTTATATCAGGGGCTTCTGTTTTGAATCCTTTAACTAATGTTTCCAGGTCTCCAAGGTTGCGCCTGGGCAGAGAGCATACGGCTTCATGAATGGAACCTGCAGTGACAGGACCGATCCGGCCTATCCGGTCACTGCTGATGACTGTTATGCTGGAGATCCAAATTCCCATAGGTAAGTGATTTTGGGATCATCTGATCTATATCTGCTAATTCGGACTGTCAGGTTCGCCCTATGTGACGTGGTTGATCTAAGCGGAGCATCATGTGAGTCTTTCATGGATGCGGGAAGGTGCGAATCCTTTGGAAGTACCATCGATTCATGCAAAACATGGACCCCTGATCAGGTAGAAGAGCCGTGCTTCAACGAGGCTTTGGGAATTCGTTGTGGTTAGAACACATTTTGAGGGTGGAATGGTACTTATCGCCACGTGTATACGTGCTTGATTTGAGTAAGATTTTGAATTTTGCATTAGACAAGGACTTATTAATTTTAGTGTGCTTCGCGAAAGTAATGACTTGTTTGTCCAGCTGTATTGCATGTAATGATTTCCGTGTCAAAATGGAACAATGACAGAGAAACTCACAGCTCACCAAGCTCTCGATACTCGCTCTGGTCCTGTCTCTGTGTTTCCCTTGTCCGCTTGAGAAAGCGGCAATTAGGAATCCGCCCTCTTTTCGACTGCCCAGATTTTAGCATATCCTTTGATACCGCGTTGTTACAACCAGACACTATACTATAACTCTCCTGCAACTTGATTTATGTTGAAACGAAGTAAACGAAGATAGTGTACAAAGTCCACCCATACAAGAGCGGGAAGCTCGTTCAACAATTACGTATTCGTTTGTAACAATATCAGCTGTGGTTGCAGATATCGAAAAATCTTAAGTACGTAACCAATAAATCAAGCATTATTGCTGAGGAACTAGCGTTTTTGCAACCCTTGCCTGCGTAGAAGAGCAAATAGAACAACCAGCAAAGTCTCTCATGTTCCTTGAGCTTCAACCCCAAGTTGTAATTCTAGGTAGCACTCACCTAATCGCCGTTAGGTATTTTAGGGTCAGAAGATACCTAGAGTATGAATGTGTACGGAGCTCGTTCCTTTGCCCAGCCAGCTCTACACACGCTCATCTCTAACTCTTTCCTGCGCGCTACACTGCAGAACACAATTAGGTCCTAACTCTAGTAGCCTAAAATATATAGAGCAGTAAGCACTGCATTGCTAGGCAAACACCTTTACTGAATTAGTTGTAGGTGTTGTAGCCAAATTAGGGGTTTATTATTTCCAAGGACGATCGCTCAAAAGGAACGAGCTTCTTCGTAGTTTAGCGCGAGCCTTGTGGTACATGTATCAATTTCTTTTTTGCCTCAGTCGGGCCTGACGCTGATGAGCTCTTTCAAGTATATTGCTCCCCACCTTGTGCTCCCTTGGGATCATGTTCTCGCCTCCTGTCGCCCCGGACTTCCTTTCTGTCATTTGAGCCATAACAGTCTAAGACACGGCTCCTGCCCCAGCATCCGACCTCACTCATCAACAAACCACATCGGGCCCCATCGCACACAATGCCGCTCGTGCCTGTTCTGTTTCTCTCCTCCCCGCCCCCCTATTTTCAACAAAACCACCTCAAAGCCTCTTCTTGGTGAAGTAGGGCGACCGCATAGCACCTCCGTTCAACATTTGCTCAGGCGTTCTCGCACGTTTCGCTCTGGATGGGGTGGTGTCCAGGTCGATACCAGTCTGAAAATCTATGGCATTCTCGGTAAAGACATCAACCGCTTTGCGCTTCAGCGCAGGGTGGCGACTGTATGCCTCGTTCTCTTCGAGATACGCATCATTTGCTCTGTCGACATTGGTGGGCCTTGTTGGCGAAAAGTCATTTGCTGGGATGTAGGAGGAGCGTGAGAATCTGCTGTGCGTAGCCTTGTTGAAAGCCGCACGACTCTTTGTCTGTTTTGCACGTTTCAAGGGGGAAGAGGAGATGCCGGCCGTAATTGTGCCATCCGAATCAGTGTCGCTCTCGATTTGAGGCGGAGCGTCTGCCTTACGCTTGACAGTACGCTTAATTTCGTTGTTGATCGAAGCATGCTGGATGCGAATCTTACGCTTCTTGTCCTCTTGTGTTGGTGCCAAGAACCCAGCAGCTGCCTCGTCGATGTCCTGAGAGTATCTCCGCTTTGCGTGTTGCACAAGGGTCTGCGTCTTTACAAACGCTATCCTCTCGTCCTCCTTCTGCGTGTCTTGCACGAAAGCGTACAGGCTTTGCACCGCCGGCCCAGGAGATGCTTTTGTGTTACGGCCGCGGGCTTTGTCTAGTACGGCGACAAGTGTTGCTGCGATATTTTGTGTGTCCATTGGAGAAGAACGGCGGGCTATGAATTCCATTGCCATACCGACGTGCAACGCGCGGTCGATCTGTTTTACAGCATCGAGTTGCATCCTCTCAGCGCTGTTTAGACATGCCAACTTGGACTGCACAATGTTGCGGCATTGTAGGCAATCAAATGCGTGATTTAAACTTGGAGACGCGCAGTTTATACCACACGGCTCCTCCGGTAAGACAGAGGGTGTCTAAACTAAGTGACCGCAGGTGAGCTTGTGCATGCGCGAGCCTGCACCGCACGAGGTCGGTGGGGAAGCGTACTGGATGCCGCGAAAGATGCCCATGTAACCCTCTGGCAACGGATTGGAGAGTGTAGCCTGCTCGATGTGGATCTCTGAGGCATAGGAGCGCTTTGGCTGTGTCGGCGCCGGGCGTGATTTGGGCTTGAGCTTGGGCCGCAAGGGTGAGCTGACTGGCGGTGCGCGAGATTCGCCGGGTACGTCGGAGCAAGGCCTTGGTAGGCTAGTGCCAGTTGGGACAGGTGGAGATGCCGTTGATGATTCCTCAGCACCAACCTCAGATACTGGCACAGATGACGGCGGCACAGACGCGAACGACCCTGCTTGTGGTGGCGGATCGTCTACAACAGCACACTCGCCGTTTTGAGGTTGCGATACACCGTTGAGTAGAGTTGATGCTCTAGTGGACTGGATTGTGGATGTGGGCTGGCGCCTAAGCCAACAGAGAGAACTAAACGGCAAAAGGTTGAAAGGCATGATGTTGTCAAATATAGATATGGTAAAGTTGAGGTGGATGCGTGGTTGAGAAAGGTGAATTTGACGTGGACTACAAGCTTGAGGGTTTCGTACCTTTTTGTCGCAGGCGGTAGTTCTTAGCAGTCGCGGCAAAGCGGTGATAAGTGAAGGTCAGGTGTGACGTCTCGGACGCATTCAGGACATAATTGCTGAAGTGAAAGTGTTCATTGCCCAGCTTGCGCTACTTATTTGTCAACTTCAGAAGCCAATTTGGGATCCATATGTGCTGGTCCAGTGGTTTCGTTGGTCTTCGTGGCTTCAAGAATTTCGAAGCTCATGTCTGATCTAGGTCCAGTGAAGTTCTTCCTGCCATCGACGATCCACTGTATTGTACTAATCAGAAGGATAATACCGAAAGCAACGATGCAATAGTCTGTGGTCTGTTAGTAAGACATATCGACAGGCAAAAATCAACTCACTCATGTTACTAGCAGTCACTGGCAGCTCGGGGGGGAAGACGAAAAGCACGGTTGTCACAATCGCGTATGCCAAACCAAGCAGATTGGCTGCCCATCCCAGCCAACTAGGCATTGCGAAAGCTCTTGTAGGCAGCATCTTCCTTCCACGACAGACGTTGATAGCGACCGGGATGGCGTAGCTTACACCAAGGGCGACCACGGAAGCGGAGATCAAGGCATTGAACGCGCTGCTGGAGCCAATCATGATGACCCCAAACAGCAGCGTAAGGCCGGCAGACAACATCAAAGAGTTTAGGGGCACATCTAGTCGTTTGTCCACTTTCTTGAAGATCCTGGAAAGCGGTAGGCCGCCGTCTCTGGCAAAAGCATAAGACATCCTGGAAGAAGTTGTCATGATCGCGATCTCTGCGAAGAGAATGCAGACCAGAGGGAACATCAGTAGACAAACAGCTCCAGCGCGGTTGGCTGTCGCCTTGTTGAGGATATAGATCAGAGGTCCGGATGATGACTCAATGATGGCGTTCGCATCGCCGCCTGAAACAAAGAGCAGGATCATGAGGAAAATGAAGCCGGTGAAGGTACCAATACAGACACAGTAGATCATAATTTTCGGTCCTTCGACACTGGCATTTGGAATCTCTTCGATCATGTGTGCCACGGCATCGTATCCAGTGATTCCAAAGCCACCCTGGAGCAACCCCAGAAGCCATGAAACGCCATCGGGCCAACCGGTAGTGTTGATGAACTCGGTGAAAACGAACTCAGCAGAAGCATAGTCGGGCGACGAGCACGCCAACACTGTGATGCAGATGATGACGAACCCGCCAATCGACCACATGAAAGCGCCTCGGTTGAGGTAGGGAAGAAGTCGATTGAGAAAGGCGTTTACAAGGAAGGCGATGGTTGTCCAGGCTAGGTAGATCAAGTACTGCTGCCATGGTTTGACGGTAAAGTCGGGGTGGAACAACGATATCACGCCAGCAATGAGTTGAGACGCTAGGAGTCCTCCAGAAGTGGTCAAAGCAATCCATCCAGAGACGTTGATCCACCCTGTAATCCAGGATGCGATCGGCACCCATTTCTTGGGCGTGATAACGGCAACCCAGTGGTATCTGGCTCTGTTAGCATGTTTCAAATTTATGCCTGGGGTGACTTACTGTCCACCAGCTGTAGGGTACGCGGAGAGGAACTCTGCGAGCGATGCAGCGAGAGCCAGGTTGCATATACCAGCCGTCAGCAAACCCCAGATGACTGAAGTGGAGCCGCCGCTGGGAAGGGCAAGCGAGAGCGAAGAAGAAAGAGCTGTCCAGGAGTTGAGAATGGCGAATGCAAGACCAAGCATGGATAGCAGGGAGAAGTTGCGCTGTAGTTCGCCCTTGTGGCCAAGAGCTTGGAGCTGAAGCTCGTCATCGGTGCGGTGGACGGATCCCATTGTGAGCACGGTGCTGATGGTGCGTCCTGGATGTGGCGAGATGCAGCTGCCTTATGTGCACGCAGGGCAGAGTCAGGAGCAACACAATCACACCCGATCTCAGGACCTTCGAGGCATTAATAGTAGGAGCCCGGATTACGTCCGATTCGGCCCATAGGCCAGCAGCTGACGTCGCTATCCAGATAGGGCATGTCCAACAGGAAACGAAGGCGATAAAGGCTTGTCAATGCTTATGTCGTCGTCGGATATGGGTGGGCGATAAGCGGCGCCACTGCATTCAAAACATGGGGAAACAGCCAACAGGAAAGCAGCATGACGGTTTGCCGGAATGGACTACGAACAGTGGTTGGCGATCTGGAAGCTGACGACACAGCCGCCATGGAGCTCGTCAGGCCGGAGCACAACACACAAGGCGCGTGGACGACTACGAAAGCTATCTCCACCCCTACCCGGGCGTCAAGCGCGTATCTTGTCGATACATGACTGATGAAATGACAACCCCACAATCTCGGAAAGTCAAGCTTTCTGATGCGACCCGCTAAGCCCGTAAAAGCGGACCCTCCTGAACAGCTCGAAATCAACCGGAGGACACCATGATGGCCAACGAAGCCGACGTCGAGATACCACCGAGCAACTATTGGGAAGGGTATCATTTCGACTCAATCACTCATCCAGGCTGAGATCTCGAATCTGAGGCGCACCGCCGCTCCACGCCTCCTATCCCAAAGCTCCACGCCAGAGCTTACGTCACCGGTGGGAGCTCGTCGCATTCAAGCCTGTGCAGCTTCACTCTGCCCACCATCACCGGCATGATGGCGCAAGCATGGAACAGAATACGCGGCAACCGCTCGCACGAGTACTCGCCACTGCCCCTGAGCGAGAAGGAGCCGTACCCAGAGTTCAAGCAGCGCTATCAGGAGCGTTCACGCTTCACGATTCTTGGGCTGGTCCTGTGCATCGCCGGCTGCCTTTTCGCTCTGTACGGCCTGTTCACGTAGACTGCTTATATTCCATTTACTTTTATTTCGCTAATCCGCCCAGGTCGCTCGTTGCGCCTACGAACAGGTCCTGCGACACGGTCAATGAAGGCTACCGCTGCAGCCCCAAGACGACCCACTTCTGGGGTCAGTACTCCTTGTGGTACGCGGTGCCGTCTGTCATCAAGGTCGAACCCCCCAAAGGCTGCGAAGTCACCTTCGCGAACGTCCTCTCCCGCCACGGCGGCCGTGACCCTACAGCGGGCAAGTCTCTTGCTTACGCGCTGTTGGTCGCTGAGATCCAGAACACGAGTACCGCCTTCCCCGACGAATTCGCCTTCTTGAAACACTATGAATACAGCCTTGGTGCAGATGAGTTGACGGAAGCTGGTCGCCAGGAGATGGTCAACTCGGGCACTCACTTTTTCCGTCGCTACCATAAGCTTATGAAGGATCACACACCATTTGTGCGCGCTGGAGGCCAGCACCGCGTGGTCGAGTCGGCTGAGGAGTGGCTCGCTGGCGTTGCACAGTCGCTAGACACAAACCCCAAGAAGGTCGATGTCATCATCCCAGAGGGCACTCAATGGAACAACACGCTGTCTCACGACGTCTGTCCTGCCTTTGAAGGTGGCCCCAGTCACGGCCTTGGCGAGAGAGCGCAACGCTTATGGGCATCCAAGTTTGTTCCTCCCATCCAGGAGCGAGTGAATTCTAAGCTGGGCACTGACTTGAGCACAACCTTCATCATATACCTGATGGACATGTGCCCGTTCGATACACTCGCGCACCCGTCTGCAAAGGTGTCCCCATTTTGCCACCTGTTTACAGAGAAGGAGTGGCATGAGTATGATTACTTTCAGACTCTCGGCAAATACTACGGTTATGGTGCAGGCAACCCTCTCGGTGCTACGCAGGGCGTCGGCTACGTCAACGAGCTCCTGGCTAGGCTTCAGAAGAAGCCCGTTGAAGACAGTACAAATACGAACCGCACGCTGGACTCTGATCCAGCTACCTTCCCGCTAGACCGCGAGGTGTACGCCGACTTCAGCCACGATAACGATATCAGCGGTGTGCTCTCTGCACTTGGTCTCTATAACCAGACAAAGCCACTCTCAAACACAACCGTGCAGGGTACCGAGGAAACTCATGGCTACTCAGCGGCTTGGACCGTGCCTTTTGCTTCACGCATGTATGTCGAGAAGCTGCAATGCAAAGGCGCGAAAGAAGAGTTCGTACGCATCATTGTCAACGACCGCGTCCAGCCTCTCGAGTTCTGTGACGCAGACAAACATGGCAGGTGCACACTAAGTAAATTTGTAGAGAGCCAGAACTTTGCGAGAAGCGGTGGTCTGTGGGACAAGTGCTATGAGTAGGAGCACGATTCAGCATGTTGCATTCACGGCGTTATTAGATCGGATGTCTGCATCTACCACGCGCATCCTACTTGGACTTCAATGGACGATCTTTTCCACAAAAGAAATTGTGTCATTCAGTTGTACTAACAAAGGCCTGCTCCTGGGGTCGTATGGATCACATTCAGTCAGACAAAGGAGAGACAAGGCAACTCACAATGTTGAATAGTTTGCAACAAAGCCTTCCACATCAGCTAAGCAAACACGCACAGACAAGTGTCTGCTGCGTCACGAATATGAGCACATGCTCGTATACAAGCCGGCCTACAGCCAGCAAATAAGCAGCAAACGCAAGCTGAACAAGTCACAAAGCCTATAGAAAGTATTAACATGTCGCGTCCACGTCCAGAACGTGCTAGCAAGACACAAGCTATGGTGAAGATGGCCGACTTGGTCGAACATTCCCCTGAAGCCGGAGAGGAAGAACGATTGACAATCAAGTTCCCCCGAGTCGTCTGGAACTCCCACAGCCCAGAGCTCTCGAATAACGCAAACCTACCTTTAAACCTACCAGCAGTGCGAAAACGGAAGAGCCCATCCACAGCCCCCAAGCATGAACACGAGCCTGCATCCAAGGTGCCTAAGCGATCGTCTCCTGTCCAACGACAATGCAAAGTCAAGACCTGGCGCTTCCAGTACGGCGGCCCGGAAGCGCGCGTAGGTGGTAAATTTGAAAACATAATTACCCTTGAGGTGCCATGCCTGCGAGATACGTGCGCAAGTTGCCATCGGTGGCATCTACATCTGATGCGTGGACCGCTTGCTGCTGAGAACATGCAGGATGAGAAAGCTGTTATACATTCCGAGGGCAACCCACCAGCAGCAGGTTTGAATGTCTCTGGAGAAGATGAAGGGAAGTGGCAGAGTCATCTTGACCCCGCGAACGCTCCTGCCTTCTTCGTGGCCTTAGCATCTAGCCAGGACTTCACGAGAGGAGATGCAGGCCGGGAAATATTCGCGGCGCAACGTCGTTTCAATGCGGCTGCTGGGTTGCTCTCACTCCAGAAGGGCCCACCGACGTCGCAGGTGGTGGCGCGAGATGATAGTAGTGGAATTGATGCAGATGAATGGAAGCCAAGGAGGAGGTACAGGGTCAAGATGTCGTTTAGAACTAAAAAGGGAAAGGAAAACTACAAGCTATATGTAGCACGGCATCTCCGGTAGACAACAAGCCGTGGAGATGTCTTTGATCCTCCAACTCCTTCTACACGTCAAGAACCAGAAGGAAGCCTATCAGATACCACATACACAGTCCAAATGCTGAGGATCGCACATGACACGCCAGATATCTTCCATTCCATCTATCCACAATATCAAATTGATCATGAAGAAATTTGACTTACGCATTGAAGCCCTTCATTTTCCAAACATATGAAACTTCATGTTGAGGACGATTGTGCATCGAAGCACTCCGCGCCGTTCTCGGACGCAGTTCCGGCGCCCGCCGTTGCGTAGCGGAGGCCGCCCGGAAGTCAGCAGCTTTCGACGCTTGAGATCAAAAGTTTCCCGATTGGGAAGGTTGAAACAAGGCCGCGACCAAATATACTCATGTGAGGGGAACATGAGATGGATCTACTTACCTCATCAAACACATGCTGTGCAATCTATATCGAGGAGTCAATCGCGGGTACGGTTTGCATGATCGAGAGGTTCCAATGCTTTGCAATGCGCGCAAATTGTGGGCAAGCTCTCCAACCATAACAAGCTCTTGTGACTAAGTGGGCTGTCATACCTCCTCGAAAGGACTAATCGGCCACTCGGATGACGTCGCATTTACAATCTCACACCCAATTCCGCAAGAGCAGCAGTTTACCCAAGGCCCCCGAAGCCGAGCGCGCTGCCATTCGCGCGGAGTTGCTGGCAAACAGCGGCGACCCCCCACTTACAAACTCTTTCTAATATCCAGGCCGGCCTGTTCGCTTTCCGCATTGGTGCTCGTGCGTGCATCTCGGTCTTGTCGCTAGCGCGGGAGCCTGTCACCTCGCAGTCATGCATCAACCGAACGTTAACCGATTATATAGCAACGCCCTCCTCGCCCCTCCAAATGTCGGCCGACGACCAACGACGACCGATTCGACTTGTTGATGGCGCCCATGGTTAGACTAGGGACGACTTCCGTGCGGCCGCGCCCGGCCGTGCTGAGTGGCGACTGCAAGAGGTGGGCGCTGCGGGCGCGAGCTGTAGCGACGAATGCTGCGCTGAGGGACCGTGGCGTTGAGTTCCCTGCAAGTGTACCGGGAGGCGTGCCGCCTGTGCAGACGCCATCGAGGCAGGCTGCGAGAGAGCGCATACGGGCTATTGAGGAGGTGAAGCCGTTCTCGGAGTTCTTGACGGACAATTTCCAGCGCCAGCATGATTATCTCAGGATCAGCATCACAGAGAGGTGCAACCTGCGGTGTCTGTATTGCATGCCTGAAGGTGCGCGACCCCTGGACGAGGTGTAGAGGAAGTAGCTAATGTCATACAGAGGGCATCCCGCTATCGCCGCCGGCAACTATGCTCACCACGCCCGAGATCTTCTATCTGTCGTCACTCTTCGTATCACAAGGCGTCACCAAAATTCGACTGACGGGCGGCGAGCCCACCGTACGCCGCGATATTGTCCCCTTGATGCAACAGATCGGCAGTCTCCGACCGAAAGGACTGCGCGAACTCGCCCTCACCACCAATGGCATATCGTTACATCGCAAACTCGACGCTATGGTTGAGGCTGGGCTGACCGGTGTCAACCTCAGCCTGGACACATTGGACCCATTCCAATTTCAGATCATGACGAGACGGAAGGGCTTCGACGCGGTCATGAAATCAATAGACCGCATCCTCGAGATGAACAAACTGGGCGCAAACATCAAGCTCAAGGTCAACTGCGTTGTCATGCGCGGGCTGAACGAGCGTGAGATCCTGCCTTTCGTCGAGATGGGTCGCGAAAAGAACATCGAAGTGCGCTTCATTGAGTACATGCCGTTTGGCGGAAACAAGTGGAGCGAGAACAAGATGATCGGTTTCCAGGAAATGGTCGACATGATCCGCACAAAATACCCTGGGTTGGCGCGGATACCAGGACACAAGAACGACACGAGTAAGACATTCCAGGTCCCTGGTTTTGTTGGCAAAGTCGGCTTCATCACGAGCATGACGAACGACTTCTGCAACACCTGCAACCGCCTGCGCATCACAAGCGACGGCAACCTGAAAGTTTGCCTCCACGGCAACGACGAGGTTTCTCTCCGCGACCTCCTGCGCAAGGACAACAACAACGAGCCCATCGACGAAGCGGCATTCGCCCGCATCAAGCAGCTCGAGATGGACCGCGCCTCAGGGCGCCTCAGCGACTCGACAGTTCTCGGATGGGGCGAGCGCGAGCGCGAACTGCTCGGGGTCATCGGACAAGCCGTGAAGCGCAAAGCGGAGAAGCACGCTGATATGGGCGACCTTGCGACCATGCAAAACAGACCGATGATATTGATTGGTGGGTGAAACATCTTTTCCTATTGTTCTGGTGACGGCTTGGATAAGTTCATGATACCACGGCGGTATGATGTCGTTGCCAGACTGCGACTTTGCATAATCGGCGTTTGGCAGCTCGTCACGTCATTTCCACATTCGCTGTGCTGGCGACATAGAAGTCTTCGACTATATACGAAATCATATACCCCGTTATTTCCCTGCTCGTTCCGTCGTATCCCGTGTGTGGTGATGTCCAGTGCTGACTGTGTGTAGATGGGCAACGACGCCAGCGACTGCATATGCCGGGCAAGAGAACGTCCTCACCCTTGCGTCCTGCGCCATCGGCCGGAAGTGTGCTGGCAGCTAATGCGTTCTTGAATCCTCTTTTGGGATCAGCTCTTGGCTCTGTCAGAGCTCTCTCGACGAGCGCTCTATGCTATGCTGAAGCAAAAGCATCTAAGAAATCTGACACTTGGTCAGATCCCTTTGCAGCAAGAGACTTGAAGCATCACGCCGCAAAGACTGCAAGACCCGTAACATCACCCGCGGAAAACCAAGCCGTGGAGAAGGCTCATTTGCTTCGCGACTTGCACCCCACACCTGCAACCGGTGCAGATAACGCAGAGCAACAGACTACATTCATTTCGCCTGAAGATGTGACGCCAGAAGTACTCCGCTCACGACTCGCCGATCTAGTGGCACAGCTTGCGGCAGCTGAAGCATTGGACTGGGCGTCGTTGTATGAAGCTGCTAGCGAAAATCGGGCTCTCACAAATTTGCCAAACTACAGCAATCTGAACCGCAACAAAAGAAAGCAACTGGAAAGAGATCATCAAGAGCAGTACACTGCTAGGATTGAGGAAATCAAGAAAGAGAGGAGAGAACATAATGCGTTGATAAAGAAACTACGTGAGAGTGTGACCGCGTTCAGAAGCCTTATCACGCAACAAGGGTCGCAGAGCGAAGCTGCCAATGCTTTGTTCCACGAAGATACGAGCAGTCAGTCCACGCAAGCACTTGAAGACCTCAGGAGGCAGAAGCAGGAGTTGCTGAAGAAGAAAGACGAGCTCGCCGTCAAGCTGGCGCAGCTGAAAGGTGGAAAGCGACCCAAGACAGACGCAACACCGCATACCAAAACAGTGCGAGCATCTCTGGAAGCGACATCTCTGGGCAGCACCTTGCCACAAGATCTACAGACTGCAGCATCCAGCACAGCATCTCCTCCACACAAAGACGACACGCCAACCCTTCCCAGCGCTCAGGCGCCCTCCGAGTTCGACGTTCGCTCATTACGTCTCAACATGCCCAACGACCAACTAAGGATCGATAACTCCCTTACCATCGATGTCCGCCCACATGTTAATACGAAACAGCTCCGCAAGCAACTCGTCGCCATGCAAGCGCGGCTGCGCACCTTCCACCCCCCGCTGGACGAGCTGCCACACAGCATCGCCCCGCATGGCAAAGATATCAATAGGGAGAAAGTCTACATGCTCAGGACATGGTTGAAGATTCTGGTCAGCCGGTACCAGGCCAAAACGGGTGTTTCAGGGCAGCCAGTCGTGGATGTTAAGAAGGTGGACAAGAAAGGATGGGCGGGCGAGTTGAGTCCTGAGGCGAAGGCACGTATGGCGAGGAGGTGGAACGAAATGTTTGGTGTGAAGAAGGGGCTGACTGTGCCTGAGCATGGGTTTGGCTTGGAGACAGAGCGCAGCGATGTAATGGAGAAAGAGGAACCAAGACAGGCCGATCGTCTGGACGAGCAGAACGACGACTATAACGAATTTGGATTCCTGAATGACGAGCATGCATCAACGGAAGAGATGTCTCTCGAAGAGGTCCCTAGCGAGGCGAGCCTGGATCACGCCTCTACCGAGCGCGGCTCCGGTGAATACTTCACATCGTCCCTCAAGTCAACGCCTACAAGCGAGAACACGCGATGGAAGCCTGCGAGGATGAACGAACCGCGAAGAGCGGAAGAAACGCATGAGTTGGGACTGCCACCTAAGAGTACGAGATGGGTGCGCAGCGATCCGCTTGCCGCACGAACCGAGAAAATGTTCTACTCAACAAGCGCTCGAGATCTGAACACCGCTCTCCGCACCAAAGAAGAACAAGAGCAGGACCCTCTACCCTCCAACCCACCCCCGCCAGCCTCGCCCCAGCCCTCCCTTCCCCACCTCACCCCCTCCGGCTCCGCACACATGGTCAGCATCTCCACCAAACCCAGCACCCCGCGCGTCGCCACCGCTGTCGGAACCGTCTACTTCTCCAATCCCACGCCCCTCACGCTCATCACCGCCAACGCGCTGAAGAAGGGCGACGTCCTGGGCGTGAGCCGCATCGCGGGCATCATGGCCGCGAAGAAGTGCCCGGACATCGTGCCGCTGTGCCATCCGATCGCGCTGACGCACGTCGGGGTCGAACTGAGGACGTTTGGCGCAGAAAGCGCAGACGCGCCGGGACGCGTGTCTGCGCCTGGGCCCGACGATATGGCGCACGGCGGCGTGCAGATCGAATGCACGGTTGCGTGCGCGGGGTCCACGGGCGTCGAGATGGAGGCCCTGACGGCTGTGATGGGGACGGCGCTGAGTGTGGTGGATATGTGCAAGGCGGTTGATCGATTCCAGCGGATTGGGGATGTAAGGGTTGTGCGGAAGGAAGGAGGGAAGAGCGGGGTGTGGAGGGAGGAAGGATGGGTGTCATGGCAGTAGAGGTGGGGATGTACGATAGGTCTTGTGAGTTATGTAAGTCGTGTATAAGATTCGAGAAAGATAAATGGGATAGACATAGACGTTGATGTACTCCTATACACTGTATCATGTCTACATATTACCGATACCATCTATCGCCTGCGCGCCGTCGCTGGCCCGCTCAGAATACACCCATCTGCACACTCCGGGTCCGTCGAGTTGTACGCAATCTGCCCCACGCTGCTTCCCGGCTCACACGACGGGTCCCTGGGGCTCTGAAACATGCGCCCATCGGCGGGCGAAACCAGCGTCTCCAGGATATCTCCAAACGCGTTCCGCACGTGCGCGATCGGCTGGCCCTTGGAGACCGGCTCGTCGACCTGAACCAGGCGCTCCACGAACCCGCCGAACCGCGTGTACGTGTCGTGGAAGGTGTTGGCGATGTACACATTGCTGAGATCGGGCTCCACGGTGGTGTTGCTAGGGGTGATGTGCAGATCGACCAGCACGCGGTTGACGAAGTCGACGGTGCGGTCGATGAGCGACGTGTTCCACACTTTGGCCTGGCCCATCTCGACCGTCAAGCTGGGGATGCCGTAGTCGACGAACGTGGTTTCGATGCTGCCGGGCTCGCCGACGTCGATCTTAAGCGTGTCGGGCTGGAGGAGCTTGCTGAGGCGCTCGACGTACGGGGCGCGCCAGTCGGAGTAACACCACAGGCTTGTCTCGCCGCCGGAGGAGGGCGTGTGCAAGTCGATGCCTACGTCGACGGAGGAGGTGTTGCCCCACAAGTGGTTCCAGATGTTGTAGGCGAGGATGTTGGGGCCGCTGCCGCCTAGCTCGGCGGAGACGCCAGGGAATACGCGGTTCACGTTTGTAAGAGAGCCCGAGGCGGAGGCGGTGAAGTAGTTCCGCTGGTTGAGGTAGATACCCATAGGGTTGACGGTGGGGATGCCAATGACTGCATGTGTCAGAACTCTCGTACGATGTAGTCTTTGTGGTTTGTGAATATCATATACCGGTACCGTTTAGCGTTGCAACCTCGTCCTCTAACTGCTCGAAGATGCGTTGGACGACACGCACAGGGTTCAGCTCGTCGCCGTGAATTGCAGCAGAAAGCGAGAGCTTCTTGCCTGTCTCAAGACTCTCGGGTGTGCCACGCGCGACCATCACGGGAATGTGGACTGGATGGCCGCCATTGAGCTCTCCAACACGCAGGTAGTACCTTGAAACCTTCTGCGCCGGCACGTCGGCAAGGTTCAAGTCGTGAATGACCGGAACACCGTTGAGAACATCACCAGTAAAGTTTGCGGCAGAGACGCTGCTGGCGAGGACTGCAACAGTCGCGGCGACAGAGATGAGGAGCTGCATGTTCAGACTAGGAGTGAGATGAAGCCGAGCGGAGCCGTATCGATCGATTGACCCATCCCGAGCTCTTATACTAAATGTTCACCCGGCTTTTCTTGATAAGCCATGTTCCTGTAGCACTCGAGCAGTGTATAGCTCTTTGCTCAGTTAGGAAGGTCGATGTGATTTCTTCAAGAACATGACGATGCCGAGACGCCCAGCCATGCTGACCCACAGGCTATCAGCGGCACTTCCGTGTTTCTGGATAACAATGTCTACGGGTTGGGAACGGTACCTGGCGACAGGAACAGAGTGCGTTCAGTCGATCATGCTAGGATGTGCGCGTACTTGCGCAGTATGTTGTCACGAACGCCGATGACAATGATGCGAGCGCAGAGATGCACGTCATTGCATTCGGTCCGTCCAGAACAAGCCTTTGGGTATAAAAACCGTCTCGAAGAAGAAGCTCGGGTCATCAGTGCGGCCTTGGCAAGGCGAGGATGATAGGCGTTTGTGGGGAGGCTGGCGGCTGGCGATTTTGGCAAGGTCGGATGATTGAGGGAATTCCAGTGCGCACAAGTCATCGACCTTCTAGTACAAATTCAGAGTCATTATTGCAGCTAATGCACCAATTCAAGGAAGACGTTGCGACCAGCAGGGTGTTTCCCTCGTTGCGACCTTTGGCGAAAAGAGATGTCGATGCTGCAAGGTTGGGGAAATGAGTAAGTTTGACGGATGCTTGACCGCGAAGGGACGCAGGGTTGGCTTAGGCGCTAGTGTGCAATTGGTAGATCCACATCACTCTACACTTATCTAGCTTTACGTTCACGGGAGTGCGGAGTCTACAGCATCGGGACTGATAGTTCTTTGTGGTCGTATGCGAGACTATTCTGGCCCAAGTGGTCAATTAGACCATGATCCGTGTCACGTCTCTCCCAGCTCACCACGTAGACCCGATGGACAAGGCTGAAACTGTAAGTTTAGCGATGAAGAGCTCTCAATCGTCAACGAGTAACGATGAAGTAAGAATACACCTAGAAGAGTGCAATAACTTTGGAGTGAATCCAACGCGCAAGCGCAAGCTTTGCGAATCGACCGTGAAGACTCAACTGAAGCATTTAGGCCTCTTCTGCCGATTTGTCAGTACTGTGCAACCAATCGACCACATTCTTCTTGTAAACAAACTCACCAGAACCAGCTCCTCCGTCAGCAGAGTTGTTCTCGTCCTTGGCGGTATCGTCCTCGGCCTCCAAAGCCTTGACCTCGGACTCCTCAACCTTGACCTCGGATTCCTCAACCTTGACCTCGGATTCCTCAACCTTGACCTCGGATTCCTCAACCTTGACCTCGGATTCCTCAACCTTGACCTCGGATTCCTCAGTCTTAGCCTTCTTGCCGCGCTTGCCCTTTGCGGGAGCCTTCTTGACCTTGACTTCGGCGGTCTTGCTGTGAGGATTGTCAGCGGCAGGCTCGGCGTCGGCGACTTCGGCTTCAGCTTCAGCATCCGCAGCCTTGCGCTTCTTTCCTGCGGCGGCCTTGGAGGTGGACGTGGCAGCGGCAGCAGGTTCACCAGAGATGAACTTGCCGAAGTTGGCGTGCTGCTCCATAGCCTTCTTCTTGACAGGAGGCCAGAACTTCTTCAGCGTGCCCTCGGTGAAGCCGGTCAGCTGGGCGAACTTGGGGTAGTCGTACTGTCAACTGTTAGTTGGGTCTGATCAAGCTATCGCGCAGGTACCTGCAACAAGGACGACTTTGTGTGGAGGCATACCTTGTCGAGATCAGTGCAGCATACGAAGGCAGCAGCCAACAGCCTGGTTTCTTTATTGTCGAAGCCGGCGATCGCGGTCTCCGGACCAAGGCCATCTTTCTTGGGGGGCATGTTGTTGATCGCTGTGTTGATGTGTTGGAGCTGTGGAGTCGTGTAAGGTAGGGATGGGGGATGCGGATGAACGAGAGCTTGGTGAGAGCGCAGCTAGACCGCTTTTCTGAATCCGAACTCGAGGTGAAGGAAGCGACCCGTGCAGAGTACAATGTTAGGTGACTGACGATCACAACAGCGAGTTCCACAACGTCATGCTCGAACGCTCAGAGATGTGCTGACCTCTTTTTAGTGCTGACGAATGAGCTAGCTGGGTATTAGTTACTGTTTCCGTGAGGCGAAGCTGTTCTTGCTCATGTTCTCGCTGTCCAGATGTACGGTGGAGCCCCGCACACCTTGACTTTCATCTGCTCTTTTTTTCAGAAGGCAATCTCAAATGCTTACTGACTGGATCTAGCAGGGAGTTGTCATTTTCGTTCGCTGCCGTCGTGCGCTGATGTGACCATCAGTTGTCAGGCAAGCTGGCTTGATAGCTCTGCTCGTGAGCCGCCTTGATGATTCTACAAGCACTCAGACGATATGCAGGATGGTTCAAATTTGCGACAGTCGCTGCGCAAGATCAAAAACGGTCAGCACAACAGCTAGTAGTATCGAGGCCTTGTTGTGATCATTGAAATGACAATGTAAGTCATGACCCACAGAGGCAAGTCTTGCCGAGCGGGCGAATGTCGCAGAAAGAGATACCGGTGCATGATCAAGCACCGAGAGTCATGGTGATGCCGATGTGACCTCTCTTGCACTTCCTCAAACGATGATTGAGTAGACAGACGAAAACAAGGCGACGTTGACTGTAGAATGCAACAGCAGTCTCGGTGTTATCCAGCGCTCGATTAAAGTCCAGAGCTCTGTCCAGCAGATCAGTCGCAATAATGGCATGTTAACCGACTGCGGTCCGCACCCTTGGATCCCAGTGCAACGGTATCGATCTGCATCTCGGCTTTTGGCGGCAGGTAATGGCCGTCACGTTAAACGTTAAAGTGGTACGACGACTGACTCCTACATATGAAGTTCGAGCAGCTGAGCAGTTGCCACGGGCTGGCGCCACTAAGGTCCTACCGGTCCGCCTACAGGTAGGCGCATTGTGCATTTAAGATAAACAGCTTTTACAGGGCGAGTCAAGAGGATCAGGAAGGCTAGGCATGTGGGTATCTAATGGCTGAACCGCTGCACTGTGTAGCCTGCCTCCCGGCATTATTGTGGCACCATCCTGCGCAGCACAGTATCGTATCGAGGTGTAAACAGGCACTGAGTCGTGTCCAAAGGTGAACAATGGTGATTGCGTCGGCCGCCTTCCCTTTGGCAGAATCGGGCCTTTAGTAGACATGATTGTAATGCAGAGCAGAGCGACAGAGTTCAGCTGACACGCTCGAGAAGTCGAGTAGAAGTAGTGTAGCTTGGTGGGCGGGGGAGCCTTACCCAACGCCTAGGGTGTCATGCATATGACCGAGAGCCAGACCCTAGTCGCACGGCGCTGCATCAGCTCCATCTCGCACAGCGGGCCGCAGAAGAGGCCACAAAGACTGCAGGGTGATTGTCCGTCTCGCGCGTTACGACACTCGATTGGCGGATGTCTGGAGATGGGCTGCGTCTTAGACACCCGAAAACGGCGGAATGCAGACGCAGCGATCTACGGCCCGCAAAACGCCAGGCACCTAGGCATAAGTGGCCTGCGGCAATTTTCAGTGCTTGCGAAGCCTCGACATTTGTCCCCTCAGCCGCTCCTTAAACGCAAGAGGCAGTCGCTGCACTGCCCATCTTTCCTCACCCGCATTCTTCCTTTGCCCAGAGTCGCGACTGCCGATCTTGTGGCCTGGTCCTCATTCGCGCCTTCCTGTGCCCCTCTGATCCCCGCAAGGGTCCCTGTTGTATAACCCCCAAGGTCAGCCCACGTCGACCAGCAAATTATCCTCCTGCGCGCGTCATCCGCCCAAGGACAGCGCTACTCCGTATCCCAGGACAACAACATTCGTCAACTATCAAGTGTGGACCGTCTCTCCTGTCATCCCACCTGCACCTCACACGCAATGGCTCCGCATCCCACTATCACCAGCACATATGGCGCACGCGCCGGACTTCCCACCACCGGGCCCTTGGCCTCATATCTGCTGCGATTGATATCAATCAAGCAGACGAATCTCTGTCTGTCTGCAGACGTCGAGACCTCCGCCGAACTTATCCAGCTCGCCGAAGACGTGGGTGACTCGATCTGCCTGCTCAAGACACACTGCGATATCGTCACCGACTGGACAGACCGGACAGCCACCGCGTTGAGGGATGTCGCAAAGAGAAAATCCTTCCTAATCTTCGAGGACCGCAAGTTCGCTGATATTGGTGGTATGTCTCATTCCCTACAGAGCATGCCAGCTGCGCTCGCTTTGGACGATTTGGGACCTGTCTAACGTTATGCACAGAAACCGTGCAGAAGCAGTACACTTCAGGACACCACCGTATCGCGCTTTGGGCAGAGATCACTAACGCACACGTCATCTCCGGTCCCGCCATTGTCACGGCCCTTGAAAAAGCCGCCGAATTAGCTATCGCAAAGTACAACACTGGCGTTCACACGGAAATCTCCGCTTCATCTAAATTGAAGCTTAATGGAGTTGACAAGGACGAGGATGAGGACGAGGATGAAGACGACGTGGTCCCACCCATGGATGGTGCTCTGGAGTCGCCCCTGCTGATGGACGACGGCGAGAGACGACTCAGCATCAAGCCTACCGACAGGAAGCAGAGTGTTGTCAGTGTCAGCACCACCATCTCTACACGAACTGAGAGCATTTCGCCGAGACCAGAGGCGCTCAACGCTTCCGGCGAAGCTTTCGATCTCGATACTGTGAAGCAGCTCGTTCGTCTGGGCGAGCCTCCCTTCCTGCGCTCGCTTCTTCTGCTTGCTGAGATGAGCTCTGCTGGGCATCTTATGACTCCTGAGTACCGCCAAGCCAGCGTCGACATTGCACGAGCCCATCGTGAATTCGTCATGGGTTTTATTGCACAGCGAAGCTTGAACACTGAACCAGATGACAACTTCATTACCATGACACCCGGATGCCAACTGCCACCGCCAGGTCAAGAAGGCGCGAAACTCGGTGACAGCCTCGGCCAACAATACAACACACCGCGGAAGTTGATTTTCGAATCGGGCTGCGATATCATCATCGTTGGCCGCGGCATCGTGCGTGCTTCCGATCGTAAGGCCGAGGCACAACGTTATCGGCTAGCGGGATGGCAGGCATACGAGGAGAGGATCGGGAAGGGCCAGTAGACACCAACAGCACATCTCTGATGTGGGCCACGACGGGATCGTTCGGCATGTGGGCTCTTAGTTGGAGCCTTGCAAAGCATAGAAGGGCGTCATGTTTTGCCATACCCACCAATTACACTGCATTGGGCGGCGCACTATCAGGTCGGATTCCTGGAGATGCAAACAATACCACTTGGCGTCACCGGCGTACCGCATCTCAAACACAGCACAATGAAGAAAAGCACAATTGATCATGCATTTCCAAGACACTTGGGCATATTTTGTAAAAGTAATGTCATTTCACGTGAAGCGGCTAAAGCAGGGTATCAACATTAAAACGCCGCCCATGGCACCAGAGAAGTCCGTCAACTCGTCAAATCAAGTCGTTTACAATGCGATCGCAACAGCCCCTACCACAGCAGCAATTGCTCCGCTGATGTATACGCCCATGCCAAGGGAGTTCGATGCATCGCCTGTTGTCTTCTTGATGACGCTGGCAATGAGCTCTTCTTGCGCCTTTTGGTTCTTCTCGATGTAGTTCTTCAGATCAGTTGGCATGGCGTTGTACCTGTCGCGCTGTCAGTGTAGTTCGCTCTCCTCTTTGAACAGGTGGACGTACCAGTCGGGGGTGGTAGCGTAGGTCAGGATTGTGTCCGTGGCTGTAACGTCCTCAGGGACGTTCTTGCCTGTTGACTGGAACTCGACCAGCTGCGACCAGGCTGACGACCATTCTGGCTGGGCTGTCAAGGAGGCCTGGTAGGACGATGCAGCGTCGATGAGTGCCTTGGTCATGGAAGCAAGTTGAGCACTGTCCTTGGCAGTGAAGAGAGTCCCTGTACCGATCGCAAAGTCGGGGGCTGCGGCCGCGACGGAGGCAAAAGCCACGGTGAGAAGAGTTGTGAACTGCATAGTGAGGATTTTGGGAGGATTTGGTACTCGAATGCTCTTGAAATTGCTCGACAAGCTGGAAGTGATGAAGATGCTTTGAGTTTGCTAGTCGAACCTTTATCGCTGAGGATTCAAACAATATATACGAATTATACAAAATACCAGTCATACCTGGTGACCTGCATTCTTCTATACTTAGACCGGCCTCTTTCGCAAACCGTCCAGGCTTCTGTCAGGCATCCAGCGCAATTTTTGATGCTCGCCTCTCCTAGCACCTTTTGGGGCCCACTTGCCTAATGCGGTCGACCACAATGCCTCAGAGGGCTCACCGGTGCCAACCATTCGGCTTGTTAGCCTAGGTACGGGTTCGATCAGCCCTGTGTGCAGGGGCATCTTTGTGAGTTTTCCCGTTTGCGAGTATAGCAGATCATCAAATAAGGCGCCCGTCAGACGCCCGCTCGGCAAGGCTTCACGGTGCGCTGGCCATTGGATGCAGGTACGATAGGTCCCAGCAAACATGTACCCGCGTCCAATGAGTAGATTGCTTGTGAAGCATTGCCAAGCTTTGCTGCGGTGCCGTGCGCTGTGAAGGAGCGGATACACTGCCACGTTGATTGGGTTGGGCTGTGTTTCTCACAGCCTCAAACTGGACGCCTGAATGTTGGAGTCGCACAAGCCTCAGCATAATGCCGTGATAGCCTTGATCGGCGAAGCGTCCGTATCGCTTGTTAATGGCAATAAACTTTTGTTCGCGCGTCATGCAGAACCCGTACTGTGTACATACCTTCGTACAGGCTCCGGCAACGCCGGGTCGTCCAGTGGACGGGACTTTCGGGAGGGCCGCTCTGGTAGGCTGTTGCGGAACGAAAGTACTTAATTGAGCACGTTTTTGTTTCTTTTCCAGCTCCTTTTCAGGCAGTTTTTACATCGTGAAAAGGGAACTTTGCAAGGAAAGAAGAGCCCGTAACAGCCAGTGTACTGTGTAGAAATTGTCCCTAATGCCATCCCGTGCGTCCCGTCCGCTATACGACCCGAGGTAGAGCCTGTAGGACAGCTATGCACAATCCCGTGACAACAGAGCACGGCGTACACAGTAAACTTTAGCCTCGGTCAGCTCAATGGAAGTGTATCTCGTCTGCGCTCACGTGATCGGATGGCGATGTGCAGACATCCGAGTGCTGTAGCGGAATGACGCCGCGCTGTCAAAGCATCCTTACTAAAACACGACAACCATCGTGCGGCTTCGACGCAAACACTAGTTGTCAGCAGCAGCCATGTCTACCTTTTCTTTAAGACGACTGAGCGTTAAAGTCGGTCTTTACACTCACATCGGAACATGAACCTTAGCCGCAAGCTGCTGTCCATAGCAACATTTGGCCTCGTACAACGACCAGTCGTAGCATCCGCAGAGAATACCACATTCAACCCTCTCGCAGGCATCCAGCAGTTTCCCATATCCTCCTACAGCAGCAACATGACGCGCCTTGCGCCCGTGCTTTCCATCTCCCATGGCGGCGGCCCCATGCCTGTCCTCGGCGACCCTTCGCACGCCGCCATCACCAAGTCGCTACAGACGAAGGTCCCCAAGATCCTCAAGCTCGGTACACCGGAGGCGCCGAAAGCTATCGTCCTGGTCACCGCACACTGGTCGACGAACAAGGTACACATCTCGAGCGGCGCAACGCATGAGCTGCTGTACGACTACTACGGGTTTCCAGACGAAGCGTACAAGCTCAAGCACAATGCGCCTGGCAGCCCAGAGGTTGCGGGGGAGGTGGAGAGAGTGCTCAAAGAAGCCGGGATAGACTGCCTGAAGAACTCCGAGCGCGGTATGCGACACCACAGTTTCAAATGGTCGTGATCAATCGCTAATGCAAGCTAGAATGGGACCACGGCGTCTTCATCCCCATGATGCTCATCGACCCCAAAGCCACCGTGCCAATCGTTCAGGTCAGCGTCCTGGCGTCCGAATCGCCGTCTGAGTCATTCGCCATCGGACGCGCCCTATCTTCCTTGCGCGCACAGAACATCGCGATCGTCGGCTCTGGGTTCGCGACTTTCCACAACCTGCGCCTGATGTTCTCTGGTGCCACGTCAACGCCCGACTTCAAGCAGGCTAACATCGAGTGGAGCAATGCGGTCAGCGACGCAGCTACAGCGGATGACGTAACGGAGAGGGAGAAGAGGTTCCAGGGATGGAGGGACTGGCCGAATTCGTATACTATGCACCCCCGCGGTGGGGCTGAGCACTTCCTGCCCCTGATTGTGTGCGCCGGTGCCGGTGCGGAGACAAAGGGAAACAAGTACGCAGACGATTTCCGGGGCGTGGCATACTGGAGTTATTACTGGGACGAGGAGGCGCAAAGCGAAAAGCTGTAAACGATCAAAGTCGGTCTAGTCCATTGAAACAAACTTGTAGGTATCTCGAATAATCAAAACATCGACGAAACAGGCCTGGAGTCAACGTGCGCCCTTTCATGACCCCGAAGAACGAGAAAGCGAAGAAGATGGCACTTTACAAGGCAACGACACCAAGGAATGCCGCCGCCACTCCCGCACCCATCACAGCAACCCTGTTGCCCGCACCGGTCTGGCTCGCGCCAGCCCCCGACCCTGTCGCCGTCGCGGCTCCGCTCGCCGTACCCGTCTGATTGACACCCGCAGCACGGAGAATGATGCTCTCAACAACCGCGTTGTTCTTGTCATAGTAACTCTTCACATCGCTAGGCAGCGCACTGTACCACTCCGGCACAGTAGTGAAGGTCTCCAGGCCGGTCAGCGCCGTGACGCCCGCGGGGATCGAGTACGTGGCTGTGGCAGCAAAGGAAGCGAGTTCCTGTTGCATCTTTGCTTTCTCGGAGACGAGGCTGGCGTCCGCCGAGGCCGTGATGGAGGCTAGTTCTTCTGTGACGTAGTTTGCGAGCGAGGAGATGTAAGATTTGAGCTGAGCGTATTGTTAGGATGAGAGGGAAGAGGACATGGGGTCAGGGGAGCGTACGTTGAGCAGCTGGGAGAGGTCGGTTGGTGTGGGGACTGCGGTGACGACGACGAAGTCTGCGGCCGTGGTGGCGGCGAGGGCGGCGGCGAGGAGTTGGAACTTCATAGTTGCGGATGGGTGTGACAAGTCGATCGATGGAAGCGACAGACTGCGATTGCGAATTATCAGAGATGGATAAGTGAGAGTAACAGAGAAAGGACGCAGTATTGTCAACGGCAGAAGGTCTCGATATCTATACCCACGAAGAGGCTAAATCGCAAACAGCGACACCCTCGTCTTATACAATCAACATTGCACAATCCTGCCACAGCCACTGCTCAATTCGCGGCTGGGCTGACATTACGACAAGACCGATCGTATTGGCGAGTAGTGCCGGGTGCCTGAGCTCAAGGCACTCCTATTATAGTCGGCTCAAGACCTCAGTTTCGACGCTGGGAAACGGTGCAAAAGCTGTCTCGTCCCGTCTCGTCGATCGCGACACCGAGCGCAAAAGACAGCAAAGGGTATCGATTACTCCATCTCATGGCTGTTGCGCGCGGAGTTTGTGGAGTGCTGGAGATTGCGACGTGCATTGATCCTGATTAGTGTATGGTGTCTCAGCTGCGACTCAGGAGGTCGAGGTCCACTTTTCGAGACGCTAGCATTGGCTCAGCATTGCGGCTGAGCAGGTTGTGGGCTACACCACAATGCGCAGAGGCGATGGATGAGAGGATGATTGAGTACGAATCGAATTCTGCGTGTTGAATTTTCCGGCGCACCATCAAAGCTATGCACGTTGTTCTTGCGCTGTCTTACAACAGCATGCAAGGGCTCCAGTCACCCTCGATCCTATGCACGGATCTCCCTCACATTCGACTCCACAGCGAGCCCCTCAGCAGAGGTCTTTTTCCCCGCAACTTCTGCGTGACCACTAGATGTCTCGCTGAGGTCCTCCGGCGCATCGGAGACGATCTCCTTGCGCTCCTTCCATCCCAGAAACACAAAGCCTGCAATGACAGCGACCCAGTACAGGTTGTATGAGATGACAGAGCCGTACGTGGCACTGTTCTGCCATCCAAAGAGCGAGTTGAAGATGCCCCAACCGCCGGAACCATTCTCAAGGGGTGAGCCGAACTACCATCCTGTTAGCAGCAGTAAGGACAGGCACAAAGAAACACGACTTACATTGACATGCCACACGCTCTTCCTGATGTCGTAACTACCCGGGCCAGCGCCAGCTTCTGCAGCACCCTCACCTGCGATTTTGACCCACGCATCTTGTTCAAGGTTCCACACTCCCTTGGAGAATAAGCCTGCAGCTACGAGGTACAGGAAGCATGTTGACGCAACCAAGAAGATTTGCAGAGACGTCTTGTTGCCACCTTTGTAGATGAGGTAGCCAATGAGTGCTCCTGTACCGAGACCGCAAATGGCTGCGAGCGGGATCGAGGTTGCGGGGAGTCCGATGCCTACGCCTGCGATGAACAGGACAGCCTCAATACCTTCTCGGAGAACAGTGATGAATGGCAGGATGAACATGGCGTATTTCTCGGACCATCTCTTGAAGCGGCCCCCTGCAGGCTTTGTGTCCTTGTCTTCCAGGACCTTTCGGATCTTGTTCCTCCATTTGTCTTGTAGTTTGCTGACGCGGAGGAGCGCAGCGCCCATTATTGTGATAATGATGCTGGCGACCAAGGCGAAAACCCCTTCCCAGATGTTCTCGGCGGCCTCGAATGCATTTTTGCCTGCAGTGTAGACTATGGCACAGTCAGTCGTGTTGGATCTAGAAAGAGAGGGTACTGACAGGTTCCGATGACACCAGCGCAGATGATCAAACAGATGAACACACCCAAACCGACTCCAGCCCAGACTTGACGAACAAGTCTCCTGTGGACCGCGGCATCATGCTCGGGACCGAGCGTTTGCTTCAAGAACGCCAGTAGCACAGAAACAATGATGCTACACTCCAAACACTCTCGAAAGCAGATGAAGAAGACTATTCACGCAGTCAGTAGGCATCTGAGCATAGTCACTCCGACCTCGATTGGGACTGAAGTAAGGAGCGAACTATCACGCGTACCTGGAACAGCAAAAACGTTGGGCATCGTGATGCTACAGAGCTGTTGCTCACAGTTCACGATTGGGATGATCTGATAAAGAGAAGAGGGGCGTGTCAAGAAAGAATATCTAATCTGATCAGAAGCAGAAGGAACATAGAAACCCCTCATGCGCTGCGAGCCGTCACAAGTCCCGCATGCGGCCCTTCTTCAAGCCACGAGGGTAAACTATCGCTAGTCATCACCAAATGTGCAGCAAACTTTGGATAGCCCAAGGCCATTGCAGCAGCAGAACAGCGATATTCACGCACCTGCGATTCATGATCTGCAACGCGCCAAGACCGCCAAATCCAATCAAGCTTCACACTATCCCAGCTAGCACCCATCGTAACGCGAACAAGCCCGTTCGCTTAGTCTTGAGCTGGGGCGATCGGGGTCCAGATTATCAGATGGGCCGATAAATCTGTACGCTTTAACGAACTCCTCTTGTTTTGGCGAATCAGAGAGCGACTGCAAGGCCGGAGCGTGCGCCTGAGGAGTTGAGTAGTGCGACAATACCAGTGTCGATGCTCGTGGTGCGAGGACGGACGGCGAATCGCGAGGGAGGCCCCGCTCGATGGCGGCTGTTGGGTTGGATTATCTCCAGATGATCTGATAACCTGACACTGTACGGATCATACTCGAGGTCGAGATTTTCTGGTGTAGCGAGAGCGGGCGTTTCTGGACGGCTCGGCCTTGTCTGATTTTGATTCCTGCCATCACGGGGCAAGCATCTTATCTCTTGCATCTGATCAACTTGGATCTTTGATCGAGTGAGCGAGATCAGTAGACCTTCGCTACTCTATACCTGTGTTTCCTGGTCGCCCGCTTCTCCCCCCTCTCCCCCCTCTTCCCACCCTTCTCGAGGTCCTTGCAGCGTCATTATGGCTATCTCTCTTTCGCACTTCCTGCTTCCACTATCCCTTCTTCTCTCCGCAGCCCACGCCGCTACTGTCACATACGACTTCGACGTAGCTTGGACATCTGCCAACCCAGACGGCCAGTACAATCGCTCGGTCATCGGCATCAACGGACAATGGCCAATCCCTCCCATCGTCGCAACCAAAGGGGACCAGGTCATTGTCAATGTCAAGAACTCTCTCGGAAATGAAAGCACAAGTCTTCACTTCCATGGATTGTATATGAACGGCACAACGCATATGGACGGACCCGTCGCCGTTACTCAATGCGGCATTCAGCCTGGGTCGTCCTTCACATACAACTTCACCGTCGATCAGCCTGGCACATACTGGTACCACAGTCACGTGCGTGGCCAGTATCCCGATGGTCTCCGGGGGCCCCTTATTGTAAAAGATCCTGAGAATCCTTTCAAGGACCAGTACGACGAGGAGATTGTTCTTACCTTCTCAGATTGGTACCACAAGTCCATGCCCAGACTTATATCAGGCTTCATCAGCATTGCGAACCCCTCTGGAGCAGAGCCTGTCCCTCAGGCCGCACTAGTAAATGACACGCAGAATTTGACTGTCAGAATCGAGCCAGGGAAGACGTATATGTTTCGCATGATCAACATTGGGGCGTTTGCAGCACAATACGTGTGGTTCGAGGACCACACTATGCGAGTCGTTGAGGTTGATGGCATCTACACTGAACCTACAGATGCTGAGATGCTATACATAACCGCAGCTCAGAGATATAGCGTCTTGATCACAGCCAAGAACGACACAAATTCGAACTTTGCTTTTGTTGGTTCGATGGACGAGGTAAGTCTCGCATCTGCTGCACACATCTCTATCGACTAAACCTTTCGGCAGGATCTTTTTGATGTCGTCCCTGACGGCCTGAACCCCAACGTGACAGGATGGCTCATCTACGACGAAAACAAAGCGAAGCCCGAGGCTACGCCAGTGGACTCATTCGATGCCCAATTCGACGACTTCACTCTCGTTCCATACGACAAAGAGGCCATATACTCCAATGTTGACCAATCAATTACCCTCGACATGAAGATGGACAACCTCAACGATGGTGCAAACTATGCCTTCTTCAATGATATTACCTACGTCGCTCCCAAAGTGCCCACACTCTACACAACCCTCTCTACAGGTGCCAACGCGACCGACCCCCTGATCTACGGCCATGACACCAACCCCTTCATACTCGCCCAGAACCAGGTTGTAGAAATTATCCTCAACAATGACGACCCTGGAAAGCATCCTTTCCACTTGCACGGCCACGCATTCCAAGTCGTGGCGCGCTCAGAAGAAGAAGCCGGCTTCTTTGACCCGAACAACGCGACGCAAACTGCGTTCGAAACAACACCGATGAGGCGAGATACCGTACTAGTGCGACCAAACGGCCACATCGTGCTGCGCTTTCAGTCCAACAATCCCGGCATCTGGCTCTTCGTAAGTACCCGCGCCGCACCCGCGCCGCCTCGGCCTTGACGCTAACCTTATCAGCATTGCCATCTGGAATGGCATATGGCCTCTGGCCTCGCCATCACGCTTGTCGAAGCGCCGCTCGCCATTCAAGCCGAGCTCGAGGGCAAGATTCCGCAAGACCACTGGGACGCGTGTACAGCTGGTAACGTGCCGACGGCGGGCAATGCGGCGGGTAACACGGTCAATTTTATGGATCTGATAGGGGAGAACAAGAGTCCTGGGGAATTGCCGGCGGGATTCACCGCACGCGGTATTGTGGCTCTGGTGTTCAGTTGCGTGAGTGCGTTCTTGGGCATGGGAGTTATTGGGTGGTATGGACTTAAGCCCGTAGGTACGAAAAAGCTCCAATAGAGCACGACGCAATGATTGCAGTTGAGGAGGGTGTAGCCCAGTGGCCTTAGCAGTTTCTAATTTACGGACGTTCCACTGTTCTGTCCTGTGTCCTAATGACTCTGCTCCTCCCACTACGCATACTTCCACGGACCACGTCCACCTGCGTCGCACGGACGGCTACAGTGCTCGAACCGGTGTAAGGCAAATGAATCGGTACCTCGGCCGGCGCTTGCTCGACTCCGTATGAGCAGCAGTTGCTAGTAGTCTTTTCTCAGACCAATGTGGCGTATGTGCCTCAGTATGGACCTGCACCTCAGTCTCAAGACAGGGCGTCGATCGGGTTCAACTATGATTAAATCTGCCGAGGCAGCTGAACGTTTGGATCCGTCACAGCCCCCTCGACAGTATCATGAAGCTCTCAGCTACACCTCGTGTACTGGGGCGGTGGTTGTTCCCATACGCCATCATAGACCGGCGGTACAATCGGTGCTGGCTCCTCGTCTTGGTCTATCGATGCAGCATGGTCGCTCTGCTGTGCCGTGAGTGGACACACGACTGTATAGGCCATCTCGTCCATCTTACGGTTCACCAGGTCGCCGGATGCCACGTCAAATACATCTTCACCGATACGCAGCCAGACGTGCAATTTGTACTCGAGATAGACTGCGAACCTCTTTTGCGGTAGGTCGGGGTCGAGAGGCGTGTCACAGGAGAGCACGGTGTGCATGATGTGGCCTCCTGCGACAGAAAGCGCGGTACTGTCTCCGAGAGAGTTATTTTTGGGTACTGTGACGGTGAATGGAACTTCCATGCCGGTATCACCAGGCAGCATGTTTATGGGTGTATTGCTAGACCGGATGAACGGGTATCTCAGTTTGAGCTTCTCTTTGCCGCTGGCGAGTTTTCGCTTCTTCAAATTGCGTTGCGCAGTCGACATGGGGATGTGACCTGTTGCGTCGGGGAGGCCAGTAACGATGATGGTGGTCTCGTCAAGCTCCCATCTTATCTCGCGGGGAACTAGCCAGCGTGTCTCTGTGACGCGCATTCGATCGTTTAGGGGAAGTTGAAGACCTTTGAGCTGCAAAGTCGTTGATATCGTAGTGTTCCTTGGACAAGTCTTTGGCAAGTCGAAGCTGACTCGGACAGCAAATGAAGTTTCTGGAAAAGCCACTGTTCGAGACGGTTCAAGGACTATGGTTTCGGCATTATTGCGGATGATACGTAGGTCCTGTCTCGTCTGCAATATCTTGCCGTTAGGCAACACACAAGTTGCGAAAATGGCATATGAGATATTGGCCGATGGCAGCGCCGCAGTCGCAGGCAGATATGAAGGTATTTGCAGATCAAAGTCGCATTTGACTGTCTTAGATCCAGGTTGTCCTTGTGAAGGCCTGATCGAACAGCCACACAGCTTCTCTGCAGCCTCAAAGTCGAATCGCTCTTGCTCCTGCTCTTTCTGAGGTCCCAAGAATCCAAGCTCGCCCAAGAACGCCTTCGAGGACGTCGACACTTCATTCTTGGTCTCTTTACCTCTTTTTAAGCGCCCAACTCTTGTAAGTGTGATGTGAACCTCGCATTGTGACAGTATGTTGGAAAGTAATATTTGTCCGTGGAATAATGAGTCTGAGGCACCTCGTGCGGGGTTCAGCGTAATGGTGTGATCAGCCGGGGCCTGGAGGACCATTTTGAATTTTCCCATCACGACTTGTATCTGTATCGTGATCGATCACCCAGGAGCAATGTAGATATAAACTCGACGAGGAGAGAAGACATCCTCGTGGGGCCGGCACGTCTGCCGACGCGATGCGGCCAGAACATCTCGTAATCCATCACTTGCATGTGAGCACAGATCAAGTCTCCAAAAAGGAAGCCAAGACTCAATCCTCATACTGAACGGGGTTTAGCGTTGGCGAGCTCATGCACCTGTGATTGGCTTAACATGCTCGAGTCTCCACGTCCCTTCAATGCGTGATCTGAAGATATAAGTTAAAAGGGCCGTGGCTGGAGTCGTGAATAGGAGTCCGAAAATTTTACATTCTGTTCGCCAATTCTTCTCTGTACAATACCACGAGAAGCATGCTGATGACTCCCCAAAATTATCGCTCAGGTCACAATGTCTACCAAAAGCATCTCAAGTTTCGAAACTTGGAAGACTAACAGTCATACCTAACCACACTGCACGAAGGTTCGCATCCTAGTTGTAGCGATGTCTATATTGGGTCAGCATAACGTTCGCAATACATGCAATTATGCACCCACCCATAACGTTCTTTGTGGGGAGACCGCGAACTAGATTGGGATCTCTTATTACCCAACCCCTTTCCAGTCTCGTCATCAATCCTCTTTCCAGCATTCCCCCTTCTTCGCTCCCCGAAGATAGCTGCGACGACATAGAGCAGCCACATGATGCCTGCGACGACACCATATGCGATAGCCTGGCCCTGAGTAGGCGCAAAACCCAAAGGTGCATCGTATGCAAGGAGCAATCCGAGTCCTCCGTTAATGATACCCAACGTTATAGCAATCCTTCCAAGCCACAAGTGTCCGAAAGACCAGAGCGTACGGCGCTTAAGTTTCTTGAACCTCAGGTGGTGGATATAGCCCATGATGGGTTGGAAGAACAAGATTGCAAACAGGATAAGACCGATTATAGGATGGTACCTGGATAGGAGACCAGCTTGAGCAGGGGCTTGTTGCGCCAGCCAGATACCAATACCGATCGCTGCTGTGTATACCAAGTACGCGAATAGCTGAAACAGGCCATGTATGAGCCATGCACTACGAAAGGAACCGAGCCGAATGAGAATGCTGCCGGCCGGAAAGAAGATGACAAAGGCCAGCGATGCTAACACTCCATGTGCGATAAGGACTTTTTGTCGGCTGTTGATCCAGGACTGTGATGGACCGCCCTGTCCGCCTTGTCCACTACCAAAGGCTCCGTTGTTATCGTCGTTACCGCCATTGTTATTTGATCCATCACCGTACCGTCCTCCGGGGCCATACTGCGCGACAACTGTTGTTGCTGCTATGAGACTGTGAGCTATTGCGGGCGAAATTTGGTCCTATATGAAGATTACCTAAGACCAGCAGAGCTGCTCTGAGTCCAAGAGTCATTGTGGGATGAATTCACGGTACTAAAGAAAAGTCGCGACGATGGAGTTACAGAAGAAAGAAAGCAAGATAGGAAAGCATACTTGAACAGCCACTGCTTATGGAAGCCGGTGCATAGCACCGCCCCCAAGCTGCAGCCAAGTGGTGCACCACCATACACGTATGATGCGGGGTCTTACCGATAGAAATGACGCTTTGCGTAGCATAAGATAATCCAGCTTACGCGTTTCGACATGTTCCCGAAGGATGAGAGTGGTCGCTCGCTGCCAAACTAAGGTCCGGAGTGCAGATAGCGGAGAGCCGACCTGAGAACTGTCGGCAAAACAGTTTGATCGACCCCCGACTCTTACAATGACGTCGTGCATGTTCTGTCTGAGGCTATGAGATGAAAGAAGGGGCATACTGCACGTGTGCATACTGGAATGGTAGGCAGCTACGTGACAGCAGAAATTGCTTACACGTGAGCACGTAAGAGCGCGTGCACTAGCACGCGAGTAAAAACATTACTAGCGCGTCGAAGGAATGGCAGCCTTGCGTTGACTCGGGTATCATGCCCAGATCGTCTTAACTATGATCTCCGTTGCTTGCATGAACTGCTGTTTGGCGGCCTTGAGCACTGTCTCCAGGCGGCAGACACCACGTGCTGCGTGCGTCTGTGATTTTATCAAAGTCGTGACTAGAATTGTGGATAGTATGAGCACTCTGTGCACTGTCACCTGGACAAGCAGATGTGGCTCGATCAGAATCGATTGCGACGACTTGAGAGCCCATTATCTGGGAGCAAGACTAGAAGGCGTCAAGCTGGCCATGTGTTGCGGCCCTGTTGGGCAGCATTGTTCCGTGTCTTCTTTGAATATCCTGAGGTGGCCCGGGTATGAGGTCATCGCAGAGTTGTTTGAAACGTGTTACAAGGAGGTGAAGCCTGAGTTGACGTGTTCCGCTGTTTGTTGCTTGACATCAGTCAACAATTGATGATCCGTGCAGCGCCGTGGAACGTGCGAGAAGAATTTGAGGCTGCGCGCGAAGGGACCTCAGCACAGGAATCAACAACGCTGTGTCAGCATCTTCGATGCGCCCTTCCGTCGCAAAGCGCAGATTGTCATCAATGTGAGTCGGAACAAAGGCAAATTTGTTGTGCGAAGTCGGGCTTGAATTGATGTTCTGACTCCTGATGTGGGAGCGGTATAAGCTTCGCCACACTGACGAATCACGCGCCGACACGGACCGTGATCGGATCTGTCACGCCAGCATTACCTAGCTTGCACCATCAAGGCGTCTGAGTCACTGCGGGCTCCTGACTGTTGTCAGCATGATCTGGCAATTGCGTCTTCCGTATCCATCCGTATATAATATACAAGTCTGTCTCCTGCCCATCACTCCACTATCAGGAGTCTTCGCTTTGCGGGGCGACTTTTCGTTGTCTTCGGTTGCTTTTCATTGCATTTCATCTCTCTGCCTCTCTACAATATCTCCCAAAATAATCCACAGCACAATATAATACAATATGGGAAAACGCCACAACAGGAAACGCACCAGGAGCCGCCCTCGCCATCGGGACGGCGACAACACAAATCAAAGCATCCAGCATCATCGGAGTAATTCGATCGATACCCATTCTTCGCAGTCGTCTACGATGATATCTCCCTATCAGCCAACGCATGCGCCCGTCGGCAACATCTCAGCAGACCACTGGCACCAGACATATTTCGCATGGCAGAATCGACTTCGATTTGAGCAAGAGAGAGCAAAGGCAGTAGAGTCTCATCAGCTTCGCGTGTTTGGCGGCGAGCCAGGCGACGAAGTGAGTCTCTTCGAACCCATGATGAAGGTGGTCACCGACCTCTTCGATGGCTTCGATGACTTTGGGTATTCATGATGGTTTTCATTTCAAATTTCCAGACCTCATCTCTCCTTCGTCATATGCCATTTCTCCGCTCAATGCCCATTACCATGAGATTGAAATCATTACGAAGTTACGCATTATGATCACCATCGCCGCTGGGCACTAGCCTGCTGCTTTGTGTCTGCACCAGCGGCACAGCCATTCCACTCAACACCCTGCGCGTGGTTGACGCTTACTTGGTCGACCACTGCGCCTACGGCACCCTGTCGTACAGATAAATTTCGGGCAAAGATGACTCTGACAGCCACCTGGAGGCGTGGGAACCACTAAGTCAGGACTCGTAGCAGTGAATGCACCCTTTAGAACCCTAGTCCAGGCGTTCTGCAAGTCGTGTTTCATGGTCCAACAAAGCTTAGCCCTAGGACTCCGGGTCACGTGTGGAAGGATAGGAAGGGCGGAAGGGCGAAGTAAAGCGGCTGGATGCACGCCTGAATCCATCGTGCTTGAGCTGTTGGCTCGCATGGAGGAGCTCCGGTTTGAGCGTCGCTGCCTAGACACGAAATGGCGGAGGAGTCATTACATCTGAATGAGACAGGAAGTGCCATGACACGGCAGAGTGATTTCTGCCTGTCGCTAGCACTTGCAGGAGGAGCATTAGGACCAGAAGATACCCCCTCAATCTAGACGAATAGAGAGCTCGCAAGGGCTATGATGTTACCTATAGTCCCTGACCGATCGTGACAATACTCGTGAGCTCGCAGTATGCGTTGTGCGCTACCTCACTGGTGGCTGGCCCACCTGCTTGCCTTGGTAGTGATTGGCCTTGGCCTATCCAAGGCATGGTATACACGTTATAGGGGCCGCTTGATTTACAGGCGGTTCAAAGCCATGCCCCTTCCAATTGCCCGGCCTCAGTTGTCCACTGCGTACATCGGTGATGTGCAAGAGATGTCTAATCAGGAGTTGTCATGACGTGTCCAAAATTCTATTGTCATCGGCGAATTGCATGTCCAGTCATTGTCCAAAAACAAGCTAGTTACTGAAGGCAGTACATCGAGCGGCAATCTTTGGATTCAAGTCGCCCGTCGCCCGTCGCGCTAGTCGCGTAACGCGTTGTCACGAAGTCACGACTTCTGAATCAACGTGACATCATGTTCTTGGATGCTTGCCACAACGCCCATGACTCATCGTATTGTAGTGGGTGAGTTGTTCGTACGAGTCTGTGATTCAACAGGCTGTCTCTACAAGCCTGCAGGTTGCAGAGGCGGCCATAACGTGTCTGTGCACCCAACGATCGGAGTCAACCAACGATCGGTGCACAACATCTACACCAAATTTCAACGCGTAATAACTCAACAACCATGCCAGGAATCAATGATGCGCTTGCAGAGATTTGTAAATTGAAGCCTAGCAATAAACTTGTCTATACAAATATTGCGCTTAAGCATAGCGTTAATCAAAATACTCTATCCCGCGCGCACCGTGGTGTGCAGGTACCTCAACGCGTCGCCAACCAACACTAACACAAGCTCACCCCACAACAAGAAGAGGACCTTGTAAAGTATATAAGAGTACTAAACAGCTGTTATATAGCACCTACAAGGACTATAATACAAAATTTTGCGCCTAAAGTAGCCTAGAATCCTTGCTCTAAAAGCTAGGTTACACGCTTTCTCTAACGTTACTATAACTACCTCTACTCTAAATAGTTAATAGGTATAGACTCTAATTACTACAATGCTAAGTCTAGGTATAAGTATAAGCTATACTTTAATCTACTACAGTAGAAGATTGCTAACTATAATATTAAGCTAGCTTATACATACAATATATATAATAATATAAGTAGGCTAGCAAATAAGTTTAAAGTACCTAGTAGTAAGTAAGAGTTAAGTTAAGGTTGCACAGACCTTAGAGTAGTAGTTAGGTTAGAGTTGCATAGGCTAAGAGTAGAGGTTAGGTAGAGGTACCTCTAGCGTAGGTAAGAGTAAGAGTTAGGTTGCACAGACCTAGGTTAGAGTTAAGTTAAGAGTACCTACTAAGGTATGTAATTTTAAGTTATAATAAATAGCTTATCTTGCTACAAAATAACTTTATTAAAGTAAGCCTACTATAGTGTATAATAATAGGTAGTAATAATTAGCACTCTTACTATAGGATAAAATCTTCTATAATATTAGTATAACCTCTACTCTACTTTAACTCTAAGTAGAGACAACCTAACTTCTACTTACTTAGTACTAAATTAGTACAGGTAGAGTTTAGGTAGAGGTTAGGTACTATTACGTGCTACCTTAACTCTTACCTAACCTCTACTTATTTGCTAGCCTAAACACAAGATGCTAAAAAAGTCTAAAAAGTATAAGTATCTACTATAAAGTATATAAAAGTACTAGAATAAACTATAAGACTAGATCTCTATTTCTATAAGTCTTATATAAAAAGATACTTTAAAACTATCTATCTAAACTCTATAAAGACTTTTCTTCTTATACTTAGAAGCTTAGAGAAGATTGTACTAAGAAGTAGTTAGAAGACAGACTTAAGTTAGGTATTTATTAAGTAGTGTAAGTATTAGATTAGATAGTAATTATAGTAGGTTGATAATAATATATTAATTGTATATCTTAGAGTAGTTTTTGTCTTATCTAGTTTCTAGTAAGAGCTTCTGTATGTTTCTTAGCAAGTTTATTACCTAACCTATTTCTCTAATACTTTTTATTTAATATACTCTCTTAGCTTAGATCTTTATTGCAAGCTGTGTAGACTAGTTAATTAACTCTTTAAAGTAAGTTCTTTTAGTTGCTCTTATATCTTTTTAAGCAGAATATTCTTTAGTATACTCTTCTAGCTCTTAACAAGTCTTAATTAATTAAAGAAGCTAGCCTATGTATTAATTAGCAATAACTTTATAAACCTATCTACAATTATACTATTAGACAAGACGTATTTTACTTTAATTACTTTGCTACTAACTTTTTATTATAACTAGTAGTTATATATATTAATATACTAAAGCTTAGTGTGCAGCCTAGCAACGTCTGTAGTAAGCAGACGTATTGTCTGTATATTGTTATATTTAATAGTTATAGTTAGGTTGCTTAGAGTTACTTAGAGCTCTTTTAGTAATTATAAGGTAAATATTACTTTTTTAGCTACTTAAGACAGTGCTAAGAGCTTAGCCTTAGTAGTAAACGTTGTAACTATATCTTGCTTGTTTGCTCTCTATATAATAAGTCTTCTAAATAGCTTAATTATATATCTTTAAGAACTCTTTTAGTCTATAGTATTATTAGTAAATAATATATTGCTTGCAACTTTAAGCTCTTTGCCCTGTCTAAAATTAAGTAATAAGTTCCTTGTTTTTTATAAATACAAGAGCACTTAATTAGCAGTGTCTTAGTATTTATTACTTAAGTTAGCTAAGAAACGTACAAGTTGCAACATAGCAAACGCTATATTAAGTTAAGTAGTTACTGCTATAAACAATAAAGATCTAATCTTTTGCTAATATTAATTAATTTCTAGCAGTTTAGCTAGGTTGTCTCTAGGCTTAAGCTTAATTCTAAATATTAGTGTATTATACCTTATGTTCTGTCTAGTTACTAATTTACTAATCTTGTTAACGTATACAGCTTATAATAGTTAAATAGTCTGTTACTATCTATTATATTAGATTTTTATACTAAGAAACTACTAAAAGTCTTTTCTTTTAGTATATAAGTATTATTTCTGTATCTATTTAATAGCATTGTCTACTTCTTACTTATACTTTAAGTAGTATACAATTATAATATTATCTATATAAAAAAAAATAATTACTCTATCTTTAATTATATAGTATAGCTCTTATAGTACTTGTTTAAATCT
>JAFISE010000165.1:0-67508 GCA_022560025.1 Stagonosporopsis chrysanthemi | reverse complement strand
CCCCCCCCTCCCCCCCCGCAGACGCCCGACCCCCCCCCACCACCGGACCCCTTACTGCTTTCCCCCCCCCCCCCCCCCCCCCGCCGCCCCCCCCCCCCCCCCCCCCCCCTGATGCAGCGATGCAGCGATGCAGCGAGCTGCAGAGTTACAGACCCTAAACCTGAGCGCCCGTGCTAAGCAGAGTGTGGATAGAGTAGGTTGAGGTTGAGGTTAAGGTAGAGATAGAGGGCAATGTTACTTTGATATTGCCACTTAAATAGAGAAAATAAGGGATTAGGAGGTGCAACGGCGGGGTTTTCTTAGGAAGCGGTTTTAGTACGTAGACTTAATAAGTAGTAAGTTTAGAGTTTGTAGGTAGTAGGCAGTAGAAGGAGAAGAGGAGGTTAGAGAGTAGAGAGGAGAGATGGGAGAGGGGAAGGTGTATTGGGGTCTGCTAGTGTCTGTAGACTAGTCCTACGACTTTCACTCTAGGGTATGTTTATTGTATTCAATATAGCAAATATTTAGACCTTAGCTACTTATAGACCTGCCTGCTTGTTGTAGTAGGTAATATTTAGAGCACGCATAAATGTTATTATGCAAAGAACTAGATGTTTAGGTAAGTAGCAAGATGGATAGGACCCCTCTGATCTAGTATTGTACGTCAAGGGCTGCTCTAGATTGGCCGACTAATGCCTACAATTAATTAGAGCGAGCCACTGCCTATACTTGAGGTTTAATATGTCTTGCTGGTCATATCAGTCCAAATGAGCTAATACTATAAGCGCAAGGTTCAAGAATAACTGTAGATAGAACTGTTAAAATCATTATGTGCAGCAACATATAATTTTGGTAAATAAGATCCAGGAGCATATCCACTCTCTAACCATGGCTTTTCTTCAACTCCTTTGATCTTAGGTATATGCCGATGGGCGGGTACCTCTTTGTAGTGATTCTTGATCGTCGTCTCTAGGGTATTGGCTCGTAATATTCCGATATCTCGTCTTCTTTGGCTGCCTTGTTCGACCCCTTCTTTTTAACGTCGTAAAGACAGATGTTCTCGCGGTCGTTGAGATTTGTGCGGGCCACCTCATTCATGGCCTCGCACATTGAAACGTTGTTATGTTTCAAAGCCCACATGTACGCTGTCCTTCCGTAAAAGTCGCAAGTCCTGATCTTGATCCCCATTTCAAGTAACATCCGCACAATCCCCTCACGGTTGTATCGGGCTGCTATTATCAGCAGCGTCTCGATGTCCACTCCAATTCTACGGTGTATAGTATCATCGACAAGACCCATATCTATGGCACGCAGCGCAAGTGAGAACAGCACATCATCCCCAAGCTCAACAAGACATGCCAGAGGTGAGGTTCGATACTGTTCTCCCCCTTGACAAAACGCGTCCTGAAGCACCGGAGATAACGAGTAGCTCTCACAAATGACGCGTAGGCTGTCTCCAAGTGGCAGCGCGCTGGCATGGATTTTGACGAAAGCATTGACCGCAGATACTTCACTGGACTTCAAGGCCGCGTATAGGGCGAAACAATTTGATTCTCCCTGTCCTTGCAGGTAAAGTAGCCTGTCTGGATGATAGCAGATCAAATTCGTTAGTGAGTCTCGGGCGAGAATGTACAAAAGGCTGTATACCCGAGGATACTTCGTATCAAATAAGTACACTGGCGGGTGCCACGATCTTGCAGAAGCAAATCGTTGAAGAAACACGGTTTGATCGATGTGGTATCGAGCTGCGATATCTGCGTGGCGTAGCACATTTGCTATGGCATAGTCAAGGAATGGGTAGTCCGCGAGCCGTCTTACTTCATACGCAGTTGATTCTCGATACGTGACCATTCTGATGTATCCCAAACAAAACTCCTTCAGCTGATCGTGACCATGGCCTTCGAAGTTGTGACTTGAATCTCGGTACAGGGACGTCAAGTGATCTCCCTTCAACAGATAGTTCCGTACTGATTCGTGTATGAATTGCACTATACCACTGCGATGATTGCCAGAGCCAACAGATGCAGTAACATCGGCCAGTCCCTTGGAACATGAGATAATGTATCGCCTGGCAGTTTCTTCAGTGACGCTCGAAGCAACCCATGTTGACGAATCTTCCGGCTCGGCCCCGAACAGAATGGCATGACGAGGTTGCTGAGGAGATAGAGGGTATTTGGAGAACAGAATCCATTGGATACAAAGGAGCGTTTCGTTGCGATCGTCGTTGTCTGTCTCTCGATTAAGGATGTCTTGGAAAATGCTGTGTAGTCCTAGTGGAATTTGTTCGAGTCTCATTCGAAGTCGATGGGTTCGTCCATGGTCGTGATCTTTGTTGAGTATTGATACCACCAGAACAACCCAGAGAAAAACACCTGAAGCTCGTGCCTGTATCTCACTACGGATGTTTTGCGCAGACTGGCTGTGTCCGATGTTGAGGGCCGCCGCCAGATACGTGTCAATATCTTGGTTGTGGCCTCTGTGCCCGTCCAGATTGAGCTGAATGCCATATCGAGTCATGATGTTGGGATAATGTCTGCTTGAGAGACACACTCGGAATGAAGACCTGTTAGACAAGGCCTGTGCACCTAGTGTTTCCAGCAAATTGACCATGTCGCGAATTTCTGTTTCTTCGCATTCGTCAAGCGCGTCGATGAAACAGAGGACATGGGTCTCCACGAGTTCTGCCACTGCTTTGGACAAAAAATGTCTAAGGGATTCTATAGTCCAGGGACGAGCGATCGTCCTGGCTTCCTGATCAACCATTGCAGAGCTGTCTTTGTCGAATATACACTCGAGGCCCGGAGACTGCTGAATTAATTGCGAGAGAATCGATTGGTATGTCCCTAATGTAGATTTCTCTAGCCAGTTCCCCCGAGCGTTGAAGAAGTAGGATATCGTACGACATTGTGGGATGGCAAAGTGGGCTTGATCGAACGCATACTTCATCAGAGTCGATTTTCCCGCACCGGGCTTGCCCTTGATCCACAAAAAGCCATTGTGATCAGCAAGCTTAGTTGCGTCCATCCATTCTTTGTATTCTTGCTGTTCAAGAAACCATACACATGTCTTAGCATGTGGTTCCTTGATAGATGCATGGCGTGAGTGCATTTCAGGAAACAACAAGGAATTGACCAGTGTTTCTCTTCTTTTCAAAAGCTTCTCTTGTTCTTCCATTCTTTTTCTTTTTTCTTCTTTTTCCCTCGTGCGTTCCTTGTCTCCTTGTGACTCGTCCAATTGTCTTTCTCCAGACTCTTGCACTCTTCTTGATTCCTCTTTGTCAATTTCCTCGTGAAGACGCCTAAAAGCCTTTTCACGGCCCTCACCATAGATGATTGGAAGACTGACGTCGAAGATTCCGCACAATGAATATGCTGCATCTTCCCCTCGTTTGGTCTCGCGGCCCCTAGCCCATGACAAACGTGAGACCTTTGTGAACCCCGACAATCGACTGCCTCGAAGGGCATCGTAGTCTATTTTCGTTACCTCATGAATCATCTCCTCCAAGATACTTTTGTTCCCGAGAAAGGTACCCTGTCTGGAATAAAATCTAACGGTTTTGGGTGCCAACAGCTCTTGAAGCGTCCAGCCTCGAGTGAACCATCTGCTCCTCCTGAATGCTGACCTCCAGTTCTCGAGATAGTCGACATCGGATAGATAGACCAGACAGATCGCAGCTTCACTATACCAGCGAAACATTGAAGCAATCGCTTCTTGCAGCTCCGAGCTACTGGACTTGTCAATACAGCAAGTGTCAATCCAGAAATAGTCGATGTTAGCTTCCCTGCTCATTTTCTCACAGAAATCGATTTTTCTCCACCCATCCTTGTGCTTCCCAGTATCGTTCTGTATGTCCTGAAAGGTGACCTCTTGACCATCGTCCCAGGTGTGCGAGAGAATTGCATAGCGTGGGACGACACTCGAACTAGCGGGATCGGTCAGACAGCGTTCGCCGATCTTGTTGCGGTGTAGCAAGCGCATGATTTCCTTGATCTTGAGCGAACCGCTCGCTTCAAAAGGCAGTTGCCAGCCTTGTGCGTGGCTTAGATGACGGTGGACAGCTCCAGTCGCATGGAGCTAACTAACAGAGACGCGATAAAATATACTCGATGACTACATGTAGGACGTACGGAATTTTGTGATGCGGTGACGGGATGTTTGGCGTATGAAGTAGTCGTGAAGTGCGCTGCGCGGGGCAGGGCGCAGTGCAGCCGCTAGGATCTGAGCCACGCTGCAGGCCAGCCGCAAAACGCAACCTGATTGGTGATATCGACAAAACCCTCAGCGCTCATCATTCTTGTAGGTCAGTAGTGCATGGGGTAAAGAGGCTGTGGTTCGTTAAAGGATGCTGACATTAACCTTGGTCTTACGGCAGGGAGGTAAGGCTCCAGGGTACAATTGAAACACATGCGTAAAATCTCAGTAGAGCCAATCGCCAGCACAAGAGCAGATATCTACTAAATTTTCTTGAGGCCGCTAAGACAACCAGAGTGAGCATCTCGTATGCCGCCTACAACCGATATTTCACAAAGTGGTTGCAGTACCCTTCCCGTTTGGGTTGAATACAATTTGATTGGTTACTTGCGTATAGACAAACAGTCTACAGGGCGAACACCACCGCAACACTAGACCAGCCGCGTAATTAAGAGAATTATGCAAACTCTGGCAAGTAGTCCTCCAACGTAACCCTCGCCGGCGTGCAAAAGAAAGATCGAGTTATTCAAGATGTGTGACCGTGCCTGTCACGGTTGAGGGCATCTCCTGCCTCACGTGCAATTGCACCTTACCTCTGGTGAGACGAGCTGCCTCTACTGCACTAGCGCTGTTTACAGCTACCCATGTATATATACTGTTCGTAGCTTCACCCAATAGAACCTCAATTCAATCCTCAAATCTTCCCGCACTGCTTGCACTCACTGCGACAGTGCCTGTTAAACGCCACTCGACCTCGAAAATTAACTCCTCGCAAAAAGTCAAAATCCCAGGACACTTACAGGACAGCTCACCGCAGCATCTTCGTCTGTTTCAGCCCTTAGAATGACACCTTTATCCATGCGTCATCTTGTCGGCTTTTGCGAACACTGACGCTTTCGAGCCTAATGACATGGCGAGAAGCGGTCGTTTCCTTTCCACACACTGGTTAATTCTTAAGCGATATTCATGCAACCACGGACATGAGCCCTCAGAGTACGAAAGAGAGCCAAAAGCTTGGGCCATTGTCGTCGTCCTCATCATAAACCTCGTCGAAGCCATACCCAATCATGCCCTCGCTTGTCAATGGCTTGGAACTCTCTATCACTCCTAACAAAATATCTCGCAAAAACTACAAGCTTGAGTTGGGTATCCTTTCTTGCATAGTTCAGTCTGAGAACATAGTCTTGCAGAACAGCCCTATGCCCAACGTTCCACCAGCTTGTAGACCTAATCGGCCGCCATGTGGTCTCTTACCGTATCTGTGCCCGCTTTATTATACGACTGATGTTACCTGTAGCAATAGAGCTGCTGCAATGTTGAAAAAACAGAAGGCTAAATGCACATTATAGAGCTAAGACTTTGTCACGACGAGGGTTGATGGCCCACCAAAATGAGTATGTGCTTGTTGACATGTATGGATCCCCCACGTCCTGATAGACTACGTCAAGGGTCGCTCCTGATTGGCTGAATTCAGAAGTAAGATTCAACTTAGCGTACCGCATTTCCCGCGTTCCCGTGCATGATCGACACACATTATTCTAATCTTCTTCTACGTCGCTGGTCCACGTCAAAGACGCTCGCATTGACTTCCGATCGTATCTTTTTTTTCCTGTTACGTGCGCATCTGTAGGCCAAGGCTGACACACCCCAGGCTGCAGTGCTGACCAGCTCCGCTCTGTGGCGCAGCACAGGGACCCCGGCTATGTAAGCCGGTGTGCAGTAATGTGTGGGAGGCGCCGCTATTTTGAGCAGGCGCCTACTCAGCCTCGTGCCGAATAGAGGCGTATAGGCGAAATGACTACACACGGCGCCTTTGCGCTTACCTCATGGAGGTGGGTTTCTGGGTATCGGCACTGCGCAATGCCTGCCGCACAGTCACAGGATCAGGCACTTGTCTCATGCAGGCGGTCGTCTGGGCGCTTCGGTGCAGTATAAGGTGAGGAGAGGGGACGTTAGTTTGCACCGGGACGCTCAATTGATTCAACATGGAGCACAATACCCGGGATCCTCAGGCGCCGCTGCGACTGCTTTCGCTCGACGGCGGGGGCGTGCGCGGCCTGTCGTCGCTGATGGTGCTGCGCGACCTGATGCAGAGCATTGAGCTGGAAGAGAAGCGGCTGGGGCGGCGACAGCAAGGAGACCACACGCCGCTCCGGCCGTGCGATTATTTCGATCTGTGAGTCGCGTTACGCATACAGCTTGTCGAGTCTCCACTTACCGTTTGCCAGCATCGGCGGCACGTCAACGGGCGGCATCATCGCGGTGCTGCTTTCCCGCCTACAGCTGAATTGCGAGCAGTGCATCGACATCTATCTGAAGCTCGCGCAGCAGATCTTCGAGCATGATCGCTCCTTCACGGCGTTCGGGATGAAGGTGCCAACAGGTGCAACGCGGTTCTCTGGGGCCGTGCTTGCAAATGCGATTAAGTCGGCGTTGAAAGAGCTTGGGTTTGACGAGAACGAGTTGATGTGGGATGAAGCACTGTTTGAGGAAGACGACACTCGACGGGAATCGAGGAACGACAGCATCTGGGCAGACGTGGTGACGCAAAGCCCTGTGACCACCACCGCGGTATCCACAACACCTGGGCAAGGCATGTTTGCGCCCAAATCAGTGCCGCAGCGGACAGGCACGTGGAAACTCCACGCGCGCGACTCGGTGCACAGGAAAGCAAACGCAGCTGGGTGTCGAGGACTCGTCGTCACATCGCTCAAGAACGCCCTGGGGCTGCCGCGAATCCTCTCCACCTACGATCCCAACGACAGAACGACGCGGATCTGGGAGGCGCTACGGGCGACATCTGCGGCGCCGACGTTCTTCGAGGAAATGCAGTTTGGGAGCCCGAAGGTGACGTACCTCGACGGCGGCGTGGGCTTCAACAACCCCTGCGCCGAGGTCGACTACGCCGCCAAGTCGCTCTGGGAAAACCGACCCATCGGCGTCATCCTCTCCGTCGGCACGGGGCTGCAGAGTCTGTCCAGCGTCAAGAAGATAGCAAGCTGGCTGCCGTTCGGGCTGGGAACGGACATCTCGCTCGCGACGGCGCTGGCGGGCATGGCCACATCCACGGCACGCGTGGACAACGAAATGCGCCGCATGTATAGCAGCAGCGACACGCGGTACTTCCGGTTCGACGTCGATCGGGGCCTCGCCAACATCAGCCTCGAGCAGTGGATGAAGGAGGACGAAATGGCCAGCTTGACGGAGCAGTACATGCAGGACGGCGAGCAGATGGCGTACGCCCGCGCCTTTGGCCAGCTCATGGCAAAGCTGTCCGCGCTGCCGCCCCGCTTCGAAATCCCCGCCTCCCACTTCCACATCGCCGACAACGACCTAGACGGCGCCGACGCCCCCTTCCGCGTCATGCAGCTCGACTTCAAGACTGGCGGGCTGCTTGGCGCTCCTCCGCCCACAACAACAGCGCAATCACCCACCGCCGCCTCGCCCCCCAGCGCCGCCGCCAGCCTCGCGCTCGACTCGCACGCCACCCTCCACCCCATATACCCCGTGCCGCAGGACCTAGACCACGACGGCGACCGCTCCGAAGCCAGCATACTCCAGTGCCTCAGCGCGCGCACCATCTGCCTGCGCAGCCTGAAAACCGGAATCCCGCCCGGCCGCTACACCGTCTCCTTCGTCCTCGCCTTCCACGCCGCGCTCCACACCCCGCCCCTCGACCTCGTGCTCAGCGTCGGCCGCCCCTTCGATGCCACCACCTTCGCCACCCGCTTCGTCGACGTCAACATCTCCCCTGACGTCGGCGTCGTGCTGCTCCGCCCCGACGCGGTGCGCATCCGCGTTGGGCAGGCGCGGTACGAGCAGAGTGTCGCCAAAGGGGGGTGGGTGGAGATCGAGGGCGATGTGTGCGTCAAGGTGGGGCTGGATGGGGTGTGTGGGTTTCTTGTCAGTAAGCGGTATACAGAGGGGGAGCGGGTGGATGGGTGGAGTTTTGGGGGGGTGCGGATGGTGCCTGTTTTTTGAGGGGGGGTGCGAGGAGTGCGAGATGGAAGCTTACAGAGTGAGGCATGGGGAGGGGGGGGGGGGGGGGGGGGGGGGGGGGGGGGGGGTCTGGCGATACCAGGGGCCGAATGGGTGGCTAGATGCCTCGTGGAAAGCAGAACTTTTTATGATTGTACCAAGCCGTGCATTCAATAGGTTTAAAATGGCAGGCCATGCAAGTTCATGCCGGCAGACAACTTTACGAAACAAAAGTAACGGGCTGCACATCTTGATTGCTTGCCCAAAACGAGCAAGCGCAACCTCCTGCAGAGGCCACATGCGAGTGGACTAAGGTTGTTCTATCACGCTCTGTAGCGGAGTGGGAGCGGTGTGTTGGATCATGTCTACAATTTCGGCAGACATAATCGCTTCTTCGTGTCCCCCAACCTGATTGCAAAGAACTATTCAACGCGGGATTTATTTTATTCTCTGCTTCAAGGTGTCTAAACCAAATAAGCACTCGATTCGCATTCTCGTAGATGGTAGGCATCGTAGCAACTTGTTGGCCACACTCTTGAAAGAGCTTTGGTCGATACGATTGGCATTGATCCAGTAGAAGCAAGCTCGCGCACTACAAGCCTAAAACCAACCACTATTCGAGTCTTGTTTGTTCGATCAGGAGAGAAGATAGTAGCAGCTTTTGTTAAGTTTGAGTAACCCGGTGCCATACTCGACCTGCTTCACTGAGACGGCGCTGCCCCAAGCGTAGAACATGGCCTCATAGGAAGGAGCATTGTCGAGAGATATTCCTTGCAAGTACAGTCTTGGCTTACTTGAATCAATCTCCTGACAACAAATCTGCTCACATCGATCACGCTCGTCTTGGTCTTGTCCAAGCCAGGTGTCATCCCCACTGTTAGGTATTCTGAAAACAGCCCATGCCCTGTTTGTGCACGGAACGCCTGGAGTCACCCCACGCCCGCTCGACGCTATAGATCCAACTACAAAATTGTGTAAGGGACCTTACTTTACGAAATCACCAAGAAATATAGAAGAGCCTTAGGTTCTTGGTAATGGCTGAAATCTCTATAGATGAGATGTTGAACAGCAAAGACCTTGATAATAATAACAGGTTATGGAGACCCCGTGGAACGAAACAAAAAGCCTGCAATCAGGTTAGGCCGCCTGGAACATGATCCTTATGACACAAGCGGTTTTTCTTTTACAGCCATACGAGCGACCTTCTAGGCACCGTGGTCGTAGAACTCCATGACTGCCTCTCAAATGAAACAAGCCTTAGCTTAATTAGAACAGAATCAGCGTGCAGAGCGGATGATGAAATCTAGAGATTAACATTCTAATTGGAAGCCTGATAGTCAGTGTCCTGGGAGAGACAGTAACAGGAAACCAGTGCACGTTCTCAACGCATTCATCCCAAGCTTACTAATTGTGATTGGAATAATGACAGAGTGTGTGATCCCAGGACAGTTCTATAGCTTATCAGAGGTTATCCCATTGAGCCTGGCATGCTCGCTGTTTTCTAAGCATACGCTGGCTTGACAGATGAAATTGATCTGGCTGTTGAACTTTCATCACTAGGTGGGATATACACTACTATGTACCTCCAGTCCCAAGAATATCAGCCCTCAAAACCGTAGAAAAGACGAGAAACACTGACAAGGTCGTCTTTCTTACCGCATCAGAGTGCAACAATAACGCTCTTGAAACCCTTGCAAAGGCAGAATTAGGGAAGAAACGTGACTCCACAACCCCTTCTATCTATGTCTTTTCTTAGAGACTGTATTTCTGTCGCAGTGAGTGCAAGCAGTGCGGGAAGATTTGAGGATTGAACTGAGGTTGTATTGTGCGAAGCTACAAACAGTATGTATACATGGGTAGCTGTAAACAGCGCTAGTGCAGGAGAGGCAGCCTCGTCTCACCAGAGGTGAGGTGCAACTGCACGTGAGGCAGGAGATGCCCTTAACCGTGACATTGCTGTATACTGCGCCGAGATAGGTTCGTATGGATACATGGCCCGAAGTCCCTCAGTTGTATCTTGGCTATCCGCAACACAACTTTTGAGCGTCGCATGGCCGTGGATCAGATTCATGCAAATGCACAATAAATCAATCCACAAATAACGCAGCCCCAACGTCGGCACCAAAGCAATTGCATCTTGAACTGCTTGCGGGAGTTTCAACATAATGGCTTCCAATTCACCATACGTCCTGTGAATCGTCGATTAACGTGCTGTACATTGACCATTCGGCCGCCGTACGACCAAGCCCAATGATTTCATCTCAACACCACAATGATGTAGATTCAGACGATGCTATGGAAGGGATCCTCTGCCGGATTATTCGCATCTGTGGGGTAGGGCCCACAGGATGATGGTAGACGTAAGCACTATAACATTATCACTTTGCAAGTAGATACTCATTGTTAAGAACCTCGCTTAACAACATTTCCTGCTTGCTTTAGAGATCAAAGTTCATCCATTACAATAGATCGTTTATAAACAAGAACACCGTAGCGCTGAGAAACAAACCCATTAACGACTGCGCGAAGAGCACCAACAAGGCATGGGTATCCTTCCGGCGGAATGATAACAGCGACATTTCAGCCTTGTTGTATTGCTTCTCTCGAAGGACGCTACCTGTCTAGACCTTAACAGGTTAGATCCAAGCTACTTGTCTAGACCTTAACAGGTTAGATCAAAGCCAGCCGCGTACGTCTGCAACCTTGAACTACTGTGAACTCTCAGCCTTGTTCCTCTCCTTTCGACGTAATATTGGTGGTGGCGACAGGCACCCAAGTTAGAACTGAAGGACCTCGCCGCAGCACTTACCGATCATCAGCTGCTCTCTTATCACATCACAGAACACCCTCTTTTACTGCGCTAGGCAAAACCTAGTCACCAGTGATATTACCCACACGTTTGGCTAGACGTCCCGGCTGGATCATTTATAGTCTTGCCTTGTTGCCTCCTTTCTTCAAATGATGCATGACACCAGGCAGACCGCCTCAGGGTCCTTCTTTTGGATCACATTGCTGACACCCAGCAGCAAGCCGTTATCCCGCGCAAGGCTTCCACAATCTTTTCTAGGCCGCCACAATGTAGGTTCAGATGCCGAGCTTAGAAAGAAAATAATGAATGCGACGCTACTGGTGTCTCTTCATCTCACATTACCCTCGGTCATCTTTGATACATCAAGTACCCAACCTTACCAAAGCTCCCCTTTGTCTTCACGTTTCACAAATCGGTCCTTCTTCCAGCCCGTATCCTGTTCGCGATAGATTGTTCGTTATGCGACCCGAGGCTCCAGCTCTGCAGATTGAGGGCACTCTGTACCAAGAGGGGGTTCCAAGCGGAAACGGAGGGCACATACCAATGGCAGACACCGAAGACCGTATGAGCGATGCAGACTCATCCGAACTTCATGAGCTCCTGCGCGAACACGCTATACCACATTCTGATCCACGTGTGACGTCCTTTTGGTCAATACAACGATTACGCGGCATCATGACTCTAGATCGAATCTCAGACCGCCTCGAGTGTAGTGGTATGCAGCGAGATTCTGCTCGCATCACCGCTCAGCAAATCAAATTCAGTTACATGCGAGTATTCTCCATTCTGACATTGAATCAGATGGACGACCAGATCACCACACTGATGAACGCGGGCCTTGACGATAATTGTCTGCCCCTCACCAAAGCCAACATAATAACGCTCAGGACTCAGTGCAAGATTGCACGCAGAGACCAACAAGATGTACCACTGGCTTGTTTTGACAGCTGGAGAGTAGCTGAGCGAGAACAATTTCTTGCCTGCCAGTATCGTTTCCTCCCCGCCATACTGGCGTTCGGGCCCGGGATCCGAGACATCCAGCATTTCGATTTCGACAACGCTGTCATTTTACCATTCACGAAGAGTGTACCTATCAGAGACGGTGGTTTTGGTTCAGTCACTGAAATGGAAGTGCACCCGGACTGTCACGAGTTCAAGAATGTTCTGCAGTCGGTAAGTTGCCACAGCTTAATACTCGCATTCATTGTTGATTCATTACCACAGATTATCATCGATAACAGATTCGCTGTCAAGAAATTGTTGTACAATCAAAACGACAACGAATTCCGCAATGAGGTCAATGCACTAAGACGGTTCAATGGATTTGGTCATGATCACCTTGTTACTCTTTTGATGACCTGGACGCGCCTTGGTCACCACCATTTCTTGTTCCCTCTCGCCGGTTGCAACCTGGAAGATTTCTGGAGCAAAAATTCCCCACGGACCGCCCACAACACCGTTGATCTTCCCACTATACAGTGGATCTCCAAACAGATCTTTGGCCTTACAAGTGCTATTCACACCGTGCACAATCCATCACGTCTCGAGCAAAATCGGAAGTACGGACGACACGGTGATATTAAACCGGAAAATATCTTGTGGTATCGTTCACCTAAAGATCTGAAGGGGATACTCGTGATCGCTGATCTTGGACTGTCAAGCGTAAACTCAGAGAAAAGCCGATCAAACATACCCAACAAGGGGATTCCTTTTACGCCGGGTTACAGACCACCTGAATGCGATTTGGAGGGCGGAACGATATCCCGAGCTTACGACATTTGGACGTTCGGATGTCTACTCTTGGAGCTTGTTACGTGGGCTCTCGGTGGTAATAGTAGCCGTGAGGAATTCGAGAGGTTGAGAATGGCACCATACATCACTGGCAGTAAATCTGACATCTTCTTTGACGTAAAGATTCACGATACCCGGGGTCCGGACTACGTTATCGTTGTCAAGGAATCTGTCAGTCAGGTGAGTCAATTAGGTGGTCGCCGCGCTTACAATTGTTCTGACTGTGATCAGTGGATTTGCTCACTGCATCAAGCGAGCACGTGCACTCAGTACTTGCATGACTTGCTTGATCTCATTGAGAATGGTATGGTTGTGACTTTGTCGCAAGAGCGAGGTCGATATTCATCCGCGCAGGTGTTGACGCAAGTCACAACCATGCACGGCAAGGTGATGGATCACTCTAACAGTTACGCCCGCAAACCCTGTCCACAGAAACGAGATCTTGTCATCTGTGCACCTGTAAGAGCCTATCTTAATGCCACAGCCAGGGGTGAGATTGTCATGAGAAACCCGCGACTGAAAGTCTATGTTGGACAGAAGACGATGACGCCAAAGACCAAAGAACAGCTTTCAGCGTTGCCTTGACATGAGATTCAAGCAACTTGTAATAGGTAGTTACTCTTCACAATGAAACGAATCGATGAGGACAAAGACGTTGCATTGCGTTGCATTTCGCTAATATGATGTTGTGAATCTTTAGCCCAACACATCTAACTACGCCTCAGCATAGTGTATGAAGTCAACCTGCTCCTCCATGAGCTTCAGCTCATCCTTTCCGAGTCAGCAGCTAACATACCAGGACGATGTCGATACATACCGGAGTCAGAGCTCTCGGAAGAGTGCATTGGAAACGACCACGGGTCCACTAGGAACATGTCAGTATTTCATCTGATTTTCGCGAAGCCATATGCATACTTTCACCTCTGCCTGTCCGTACCCAAACACTGTGCCGAAGAACGATTCGAGAGTAGGCTGCGCAAGATAGCGTGCAGAAACAATAGCTACTTTCATGATGGAGGCTGAAAGGGTAAACTTGAGAATAGATCGTGCACTGCAGAGGACGAATGCGATGAAATAATGAGTTCGATGTAGGCTCATCGTTTGCGCGCCTCCGGCGTAGCAGTTATACGTCATGAGAGAAGGCTGTGCATGACTTCCGGGATCCAAAACCGCTCTTGATAAGCCTTACCTAGGTATTGAATCTGCCACGATCGCTCAATGCTATGCTGCCAGTGAGACGGTGAGCAAGAGGTTCTTCCGGGCGATGCAAAAGAAGGCAAAAGTTTGTGCGTCCTGGAGGAATACTTTATAATTTCTTGAAACTGCCTTGATGTGCTGTACTGCCAATTCTGGTTGTGCCGCTCTTATCGTTGGTCACACAACAACCGGTGAGCTTAGCGTGCACATTGCTTGGAGCCACGCCACCTTGCACGCTCAGCCTCGTGATCCTTCCAGCACGCCAACCTCTGCCTGGTGCACCCTCGAGGCTCATTCCTTTGCGCTTGCAAACTCAAAACCACCGTCACTACTGTGTGTCTGCCTATATTCTTCACACTCTTTCAAACACTTATGCGGCATTCGACATCATGGACTGGGCGCACGATGACGCGTGTCTAAACACCACGTTTGCGAACGCGTCCAAGCTCTTTAAATTTAGTCTTCAAGCCACCGTTGTGCTCAAGATCGTGCGAAGCAATAAGGTGAGTTACAGAATTCCAGGACTTGAGTATACCTAGCTCCTTGTCGACTGACCGCAGCAGTATGAGGTGCAGATCTGGTGCCTTGAGACAGATGACGAATGGACAGATTGGCTGGAGCACGTGAGTGATAAGGCGATGTCCACGAGGTATCTTTAATTAATTATCTGCAGAACTCAAGCGAGGACCGCAAAGACGAGGGCTTGATCTTGATGTAAGAATATCCTGAAGTTCGAGCTGATACACCCTAACATTAGTCTGCAGCATTGCAACACGAGCTGGTGAAGATCGACCAGCACCTACCACAACTGTCCCGGTAACAACAGCAGAGTGGTTGGAGATGCGAGAGATCTCCAAGCAGGCTGCCAACATCCGGCGGGCCGATACGTTCGCACCGCTGGGGGGGAAATACCGCACTAGGTCTCCCGCACGCCAGATCGCGCCGAACAAGCGTCAAGACAGTGTGCGCATATTGCCTTTCTCCCCTGATACCTTCAATACAATCTGCGAAAGGTTCCAAGTTCACGAATCCATCGTTCGAGCTATCAGTCGCTCTGACGTTCCATTGTTTGCATGCGAGGGTGTGAATATGGGCCAAGCAGCATATGGTAGGTGAGTTATCGAGCTTTCAAGTTGTTTTTACTAATTTGTCGCACCTCAGTCTACAATTGTCGTACCTCTAACTCGTGGGATCTCGATTTAGCTGTATCAGCAACCCACTTTCCAGTCTCGGGAATGACCTATGCTATAGTTTACGGCTGTCCTCTGGTGACCGAGAAAACTATCTTACAACGTTTGTCATCCGTTGAAGGAAATCCGATCCATCCACTACTTTTGTTTGGCATTGTCGCTGAGATTGAATCAGCCAGGCATGCTCGTGTCGTGGACAAGCATATCAATGAGGTGGAAGCTAAGATATTCGAGCTAGATTCACTGCCCAATCTATTCCAAACCCTGGAAAGAGCCGATATAGAGAAGCGAAACGAAGCAAAGCGGTCGGCCTGGTTAGATCTCACATATCTGAGGAATTCGCTTCAGACTTGGAACGCTCAGCTTCGAACAATGTCCGACCACGCAACTGAGTTCGAGCATTGTGTGTTGACGAAGCCTCGACGTCTTGGCAAGCAGGCGTATGACACATATGCCGGCATGGCGGCAAATTTACAAAGGTCACGCTCCCAGTCTCATGCTAGTACTGTCTCAGGTGCGCCTCCGATCGTCATCGTTGGCGAGCGAGCGGAACAAGCCAATAAGCTTTTCTATGTAGGGAACTGCCTCCACTGCAAAGCATCCCAGACTAGAACCTGGTCTACGCTGATCGACTTTGGTAGCAAGATAAAACGAAGACTTGACACTATTCAGGGCGAGTATGAGGAGAGGATAAGGGATTGTACCATGCGTATTGATGGAATGGCTATGGCTACGCAATGGGTATGTTAGCACCTTCCTGTCTGTTTACATTTCTCACTCCTACAGGCTCATGGAGAAACTACGGTGGAAATGGCTACGGCAACCAGTAAGGAATCAAATGTCATGAAGTCAATCTCTCTGGTCACTATGATATTTCTTCCTGGAACATTTTTTGCTGTAAGGTTAACTGACATGCATTTCGAAGTGAAGCTGATCTTGTTGCAGACGGTTTTCTCTATGACTTTCTTCGATTGGAAGAGCGACAGTAGCGAACGCGTTTCGAACTATCTTTGGATATATGTGGTAGTGACCGTGTTCTTCACCACCATTACCATCGGTCTTTGGTATTTCTTTGTGATTCATCGGCGGAATTCACGCAGGACAACCGAAAATTGCTGAAGACATTCAAATACAAGGGAGGCATTCATTAACTGATAGTATTACAAATTCATCCTAGCTCTTTGGGTAAGACACAAATGATCGTGGCTTCACATGCATATCACTGCCAGATCCGAGAAACGCATCATTGTTGTCGAGGCTGCATGAAACATCCGAAGAGGACATATAGCAGGCTTTGAATCCAACGGCGTGGCCTGTCTGATTCGTGATCCTTGAACTCGTTTTCTGGGTTCGGATCGTAATGTTCCGGCTGTAGAGAATATGTAACTGCAGGATCTGACATGCCTTGCTGACCAAGCGATGGTTGAGACGTCGACGCAATACTGTCAGGGAAAGAGTCGGAAGCCATGGATCTTCCGGATGAGCCTATGGACTTTGCAGCATCCACAATACGAAATGTAGCCTTATACTCGTCCCGCATTCGCGATGACAAGTCCAGCTCGACGGACTCAGAGAGATCTGTCGACACCTTCTTGTTAATCGAATCAACGCTCTTTTTGGTGCAATAGGCTGGATCTTCTTCGCATCGCTTTTTGATCTCGCGAAGATCGTACACAATCTGATCGCATCTTGCTCGCTTTGCAGATCTCAATCGCAACAGATTGGACTGTATCAAAGAGAGCAGGTCGATGACAAAGTCACTACACTCCGGATGCTGTCGTAATCTATCGAATTCCTGTTCAAGTTAGCCTCAAACTCGATACTGCTATTGCATGTTGCGGTTGTACCTGTTGCACGGATGGTTTAGCTCTGGTGGTCGTCTTGTTCTTATCAGAGTAAACGTTGAAGAAATCGTCAAATGGAATGGCATGACAGGATTCCGACAGGCGTTTCTCACTGAACCTCTTGACGCCTACTGCCCCGTCGAGATACCAAATGACAAATCGCATCAAAAGGCACCCAAAAGACCATATGTCGTACCTTGGAGATACTCGTGCCTCCATATCGAACTCCGGAGCCCTATAAGTATTGGTGAAACCGTGCATGCAACTCACGTTCACTGACTTGGAAAGCTGGCTGTGGAACTCTGCAGATCCCAGGTCGGAAATCTTCAGAATACCGTATGCATCGTTTCCCGTACTCTTCTTGAACCAAAGAATGTTCTCAGGTTTGAGATCGCCATGTCTGCCGTGCGTTTTTGACTGGTCAAGGTTTTCTGCGTTAGATTCGTCGGTATCCAAGTGATGAATGCTATGTAATGCATCTGCTAGGCCTAATATCTGTCTTGACATCCACCTAGAAAGTCCTATCCCTCTTGGGAGATGAAAGGTCTCGGGGAAATGAGTGCACCAAAAGTCGTACAGGTTGCTGTCCGCCCAGGGAAAGATGATATGAAGGTGGCCGCCTTGGGTGTAAGTTGCCAGAAGTTGTATGATGTTTGGATGTTGTTTATGGTTAAGGCGTTGATAGGCATCCACCTCGGGATCGGGCCGTTCTACGTGACGATCAATTTCTTCACTGCTGTGTTGGAGTTTTTTGGAGGCCAGGTAGAGCTATTGAACTGTAAGCTACTTCATAGACTGTTTGATCATCGAATAGCTTACTGGTGAAATTTCAAGATCATGATGTGCATCATGGACTCGAATCTTGCGTACCATGGAGAACCCGCCTATCAATATCACCGGCTTTGCAGCCTCGTCTTCAACGAACGGAAGTATCGTGAACGGATTCAAGACCAATTGGCTGATTTTAGGACTATTGTTCTTGCTGAATTTGAAGCGTGGTGAAAAAATTCGTCCTTGGTATATCTCAAACAATTCCCTGTCCACGTACCTCCAGCTTCTAAAGAGGTTGATCGGAAGATCAGAGCCACCGCGTCTGCGAAACGTCCCCGCAATATCAACTGAAAAAGGCATATCTTGATCGTACAAGGCGTCTTCAATGAAGTCAACAATCGATGGAGCCAAATCGAGTAAGCAAAGGATTGCGAAGAGGGCTCTCCGATAAGTATTTCCTGGACCAGGTCCCAGTACTTGTGCTGCAATGGCGGTATAATTCAGGACCGACGCATTATTCGACCGTGATTCTGCCCTTCTGAGCTCCGAAATGATGTTATCAGTCGTTACAATTACCTCTAACTGGTCGTAAGGCAGGAACTGTTCAGATTTAGGTCGCGCTGCCGGCACCATCGCGCCTCTGATTACCTCGCCAAGACCCACGCACTCGTTGTTGGAGTTGCGGGATTCGACATCAGCTTCTTGATTGTCATCGAATTCCACAGGACCCTTAAAGGACTCGAGCCATGAATTGAAATCTGTAGTGGACCCATACGGGGCTGCTTCGGGAAGGCGTTCTTCTCCAACGTGCCCTTTGGTAACACTGCTTGAGCCGCTGACAGCGGTGATTGCTTGGCTATGAGTAAAGCTGAGGCGTTTTGTTTCTCTCTCAGGTATTTCTTCCTCCTGTTTCCGAGACGCTGCGCTCAACTCTCGGTTGTGATCGGTTTGGGTATGAGAACTCGATGAGTGAGTCTAAATAATTAGAGCGGGTCAATAGATCTATCGATGTAAGTGCCTACCGTAGTGATATCATCTGTAGAAAGCTGAAGGCCATTGGCGCAAGTGGCAAGATTGGCTGGTGGCGGGTGGAGCAAGTTCATTGTGTGGGATACTGGCGGTAGCGAGCAACAGCTGGTACGAATATGACCGAGGCAACACGGTAGATAAGAACAAACCTTTCTGTCGCACAACCTCCCAAGATAGACCTGTGCATTTGTCCTCTTAGAGTTGTCGGTGGCTGTCAAAAATGAGCCTTGCGACCAGGAACACCCAGACACCAGCCACAATCAAAGGCCTTGTGCCACAAAATTTCGCCTAGGCTCCGCCTCAACGACTAAAGCGAGTGGCAGTGAAGTCACGCATAGTCAATTTTCTTAAGCCAGTGATCCGGTCCACACTCGCTACTTTTGTAGGTCGAGAAGGCTGTGTGGAATGCTCATTGGTTGACAGCCAAAAGGACGATTCGCCCGCTCGTAACCGGTCAGCAGTCTGACGGAGCAACGCCAGGCTGAAGGTCGCAGCCCATACCATCATGTTTCCTGAATACACTGATTCGGTTCGTCCATTCATCATCATGGATGGCCTCGCCGCATGGCTGCTGCGCAGCAACATCTATATCATCAATGCAGTGGGCACATGACAAAAGGCCACAAGGCTAACGGAAGACCTGCGCTAATGTCACGTGTACACAAATCATCTGAATCAGATACGCTTATGCGCTGGCCACGTTATCGAGTCATCTCGAGGCTGAGCGCTTCAAACCTGGCATAGTCACGGACCCAAAGGTGGTCTCCTTTTCTCTCCCCCCCGCCGTTCTCACATCTCACTCCGCTCTACTATCTATCATTCAAACTCACGAAGCATTTGAGCTCCTATCGATTACCACAAGACTTTTTGCTCCGTACAAGAATGTCAAACCCGATGAAAGACAAAACTCAAGACAGCTCGAGTGATACGCCCCGATACTTACCGGCGAAATGTGTATCAAGCCCAAGCAAGCTTTTGCGAGCCATGACCGACAAAGCGGGAGAAGGCAAGTTCCATATCGAGGTATATACGCTCACTGCACTGGTCTCTTTTATCCATCTGACGAGTGCTCAGATGCAGAACAATATGTACAGTATCATTCTGCATGATGACGCCGATGTGCAATGGGAAGATATATGGAAACTTCTTGAGCAATATCATCTACGCAACAAGAAATGGATATAAGAGAGTACTGCGTGATGTCCTAGACCAGTCTAGATGACACGAAGTGGTCCCGGACCAATTTTATTCGCTGGGTTTTAGTCACGTGACCTTGTTGTTAAAGAATCATTAGAATATACTGCTTTAGGCAATATGAATCATGATTGCTCGCCCGTGCAAAATAAAATACATTCGTGTACACTCAAGAAGCAAACGCTTTGATGTAGGGATTCCGTAGTGCTTGTCCGCCTAATTCTATGAGAAAATGAAAGAAGCCATCACATAGACTATTATTTGTCCTAGAGCGCTATGTAGGACGCTGTACAGAATATTTAGTACTCCAAGAAGCTGGAAATAGGCAAAGAGTTATAATTCATGTAATCAAAGGTTATCAAAGTTCTACTGACATGCCAGCAGCTAAAGCATTTTGCAGGCTAGGTGAGGTTTGCAGCAAAGGGATGGCCAGCACAACTGCTCTAGGCCATTGCCAGCTACTGATTCTATTTGATACTCTGATTTGTGCTTGTGAAACATAGCCCGTGACACTTTACGTTTAAGGTACTGATACTGTAACGTTGTATCAAGCAGTAGGGGTTAGCAGGACTAGGGTGCGACCGTTAATCTCGATGTTTATGGACAAGGCTCCTTTGTCATCAGCAGTGACAATTCTACCACCGCTTAAGTTGTAGTTTTGTCTCGGAACTAGTCGCTCGAAATTGAGCTGGAATTTTCCAGCATCCTTGCCATTGTAGAGAACAAGCTCGAGCTCCCGGCCATCTTTGCTGAAAGCCTTAGCTACCAAGACGTCCGGAAACGGTATTTGAGCAAGTAGTGGGCCATTACGTGTCATCTGAGGTGGTCCATGGCGTGAAGCATTTGCAAGGTCCTCCTTGCGCACAAGGCGCGCCATTAGGGAAATGCTTTGCATCATTGCGGACAGACCTTTGTTGCGTAGAGATCCTGACCGTGTAACGTCGGGGGTGTAGTGCTCATCAAGCTGACGAAGGGCGGTTCGACGTAATTGTTCGTCGCCGTGTTCACCTGCAGCCAGAGCGACAAGAGAATTCGGGGCCGGACCTTTTCGGAAGGTTCCGGGATCTAATTTGTCGGCTTCGCCTTTCGGTGTGAGCCGCAGCCGGCCCTGTTCGTCATATCTGATGTGATCCTTCTTCACCATTGCCCAGTATCGATGACCAATGTGGGGCCAGTAGGCGGGTAAGATGGACGAAACAACGCAGTCAAACGACAGAGAGTCTGCCATGCGCACCTGCACATCAAAAGTCAGCCAGACCTTTGCAAAGAAGTGTATGTAAGATAAACAGAAAAGCTCACTCACCGGAAATCCGTGGAGTTCGCTGCGAATAGATAATATGGTGCCATCGTAATCCGTGAATTCCTCTTCGAAAGAGCGTTCGAAGCGGCTCCTTAGTTTGATAGCATTGTTGAGACCAAGAATATTATCGCTCATAACGAGACCAGAGTATCCGATTAGACTGCAATAGTTGTCAATTCTGCTGCGAATCTCGCTACAGGTCGTCCGAATAAACTCACTTGCATACTGGGAAAGTCCAGTTGGGTTCGCAGGGGTACAACGTGAAAGTGTTCGTAGTCATGTTGTTACGAACAGCCTCAACGAGGCCCTGATAGTCAGTCTTGTATCGTTTCTTATCAGTCACAACAAACTCCATACAATCTTTCTCTTCATAGGTTCTGTCACCGGAAGCCTGCGCATACAGACCCATTGCAGCAACGAGATAACCAGTGACCATCTATACCTCAAAATTAGTTGCCAGCAACCTTTAAAAATTCAACAGTCAACTTATGGATCGTACATACAATGTTGTCTTTTTTGAAAGGGTTCCAATCACTAAATTTGAGCTGTCCCAAGATAGCTTCCCACTTCCAAAAGCTGCAGCCGTGTTATTGGAGCAAAACACAAATCATATGGGGACTGAAGCACGTACGACACCACCTTTTTGACCAAGCTTTTTTCGATGGTATTTCGGGTGGCCTGAGAGAGATAGCCACCGAAGTTGGGGGCATAGTGACACCGGTAGAGACTTAGAGCGGAAATGAGACTGTAGAGCTGGTATCGGAGTGAGGTGGCTTGAAACTGTTCTACAACATCGTAGTAAGACCAGTCGTCTGGCCCACAAAATCCGCGTTCAAGGGCGTATTGGATATGACGCAAGGTCTCCAGATCAACCTCACGCTGGCCTGGAAGTGGCGCCGACGTAGAGCTAGCGACGTTTTCTCGCACAGCATCTACCAGCCATGAGTTTCTCTCTTCCCTTTTCCGAATCTTTGCCGTTCGTGCCAGGGAACTGGTAATCTTCAGATAGGCAATGCAGCCGTAGGCTAAAGCAGGACAGACCCACCCGCTTGGCTCCCAGACGGACTCTTTAGCCATAAAGCCAGCGATGACACTTGCTCCAAGCCAGACAAGAATAGGGACGGAAGTGCCCCCCATCAAAAGGTACATGAGTAGGGATATTGCCAGTAGGCCAAGTGCCAACGCGGCTGCAAAGATCGCAGGCTTGGTAGCAACTGCAGCAAAACCAGCTCCTGGAGCAACTAAGCCAAGAGCCATAGCCTTATAGGCGGGATTATCCAGGTTGTAGAAGAGCCAGATACCTCCTGCGGAGATGATGAAGTAAAGGCCTAAGGCCCGCCGTTGATGGTACGTAGTGAGGGAGCCATATCCTACATTAGCCGGAATGAGTACGTCTAGGAGAGATATCAGTTTTCAGTCTTTTGAATGTTATGTTTTGCTTTGCGTGGTCTCTAATTAGTCGCTTACCGTGGAATGTCCAAGGGCCCCACCCGAAATCGCCTGCACTTTCGTCCGTTTTGAGCACATGCTCTTTCCTGACGTGGTCCATATCTATTTTGGAGCCTTCACTTTTGTAGAGGAAGAAGCATCCAGAGCGTAGGTTGTGCAAAGTAGCGGTGTCTTATATCTCCACTCTCAAGTGTTCCGGGAAGGTTCCGCGCGGGAGCTAGCATTGACGCAAAGGCTTATGGTAAGAAACCCAATGAGATACAGCCGGCTGACGACGCGTTCTGCGCATTGTTTCCAGGATCCATGCCCGCCGCAGCTGCTATGTTCGTGCGGAACACATGCATTACAAACAACCGAAGGACAACGAAACACATTGCCTAGCAAGTCTAGAGATCATGGCAAGAGGCAATTGAAATATGAGGAACCGCTGCAGAGTAGTTAGTCGCGCGGTCGCTAGTCTTGAGGGGCTACGGGTTGCGTTTGATGCTCAACTTGGTCCAGGGAGCGTGATAATTGACCGGATCCCACGGCTTCCGATTTCTGCCAAAGCGTTACTCTCGCAGTCGCGCACAGGTTTCTGATTGGACCTACGGAAGAACAAAGTGGAGTATCGGCAGTACTTTGGGAGCCAAATTCCCCGAACAGCTATTGTACTTAGATTAGAGTGGGGTTTGAGGCCGTGGTCCACTCTGAATCACTCAATCGGTAGACTGCGGATGCGTGTTGCGATAACAATACCGATTGGTAAGGACTAGTGCGGGGTACATAGCCGAATGTCCTATTGTATTAAGGGTTGTAGTGACCCGTAGAACAGGTCGGTTCATACCACTGACTCTGAGATCTACGCTTTGTCCGTCGCCATGGCATGCTGTTTTCTCGCTACCTACTGCCTTATGCAGCTTATCAAAGCCCGTCACTTTCTTGATCTTGACGAGGGCATAAGTTATCACAACGACCAAGCACCCGACATAGATTTTTCACAGAGAGAAAAGAAAGCCGCTTCCAAGCCTGCGGTAACTGAATCGGCTTCAAAGTCTTTAGTCTTGTCACTCAGCGGTCTTACCTGTTCGGCATGTACGATCGCCGTTGAGGACGCACTACTGAGAGTACCTGGTGTAGACAAAGTACGGGTCTCATTGCCTCTCCAACAGGCAACCGTAGTGTCCAATGGTGATGGTCTCAATCAGGACCTGATCTTGGAGACTGTTTGTAGTGTAGGCTACGATGCCGTCATTGGTACACGCCCTCCAAAACAAGTCCTCGAGCTGCTTCAAGCTAAGAAAGAGATCTCGAGATATCGTTCCAGCTTTTTTAAATTGTTTCAACACGTCTTTATCATACAGCTCATGGTATGGTTCGGTTCGGCAGTAACTACGTCTACGTTGTCAGCTCGCGGCCTTCCTGATGTTGTCAGTTTGGTTTTGTTTACCATCAGTGTTTATTGTCAATACTTCTGTGTGGCATGGATTCATGCTGATGCGTGGAAACGGATGCGCTCTGGACGAGTCAATATGAACACTCTCAGTTCTTCATCCATGGGATTAGGGTTGATGTGCGCGATCATCGAGCTATCTCTAGGAGACACCGAGCGTGCGAATGCATGCTGCCTCACTGCTACTGGTCTCGCTCTGGTGGTCGTCTCTAGTAGATATCTTGATGCTTTGTCGCGACGCTCGGCGTCCAAACATCTCATCAAGGCTTGTCAGTCGCTTCTGGAAACCCAGTATGCCTCACTGTATCCTTCAAGACAGGTGAGTAAAGCCCTCATCACCAAGAATCTTACGCAAATAGCCGACTAACTCAGGCTCTGGGAACAGTCCGTCCCGGACTCTTATTTGATGCCCCTCGACAGAATTGTAGTAGAAGCATATTCTCCAGTTCCGTGCGACTGCTACGTTCTTGAGGGCACCTCATCAGTAAACCAGTCAATAGTCACAGGAGAATCCCTTCCGGTCAAGAAATCAGTCGGAGATTCTCTCCTCGGGGGATCCCATAATTTAAATGAGCGGCTCATTTGTGCAGTAAAAAAGACAAAAGAGGATTCCCTCTTCACTCAACTTGTCAAGCTTTCAGAAGACTCCACTACCAGTGACTCTGGTGAAAGAGACATGATTGACATTGTTTTGAGACACTTTGTAGTCAGTGTCTTGATCCTTTCGCTTGTCATCCCAACTCTCAAAGCTTATCTATCGTGGGGTATGCAGCCATTGTCAGAAGCGTTTCGCTCCTTCTTCTTACGAGCGATTACCATACAAATGAGCGCATGCCCGTGCGCGTTGGGCTTAGCAATACCATCAGCAGTGGTTGCTCTTGTTTGTATGTTGCGCTCTTCTATTATTCTATGCCTGTTCTAAACTCAAGCTGACAGTCATCCATAGCTGCTGCTGGCAAGAGTGGTATACTCATCTCCGGAGGCATTCACACGATCCGGCAATTGCAACGATCACAGACGATTGTATTCGACAAGACAGGCACCTTAACAGAGGCGACGCTAACAGTCAAAGATCTCAAGGCTGTCCAGGCGTGGATTGGCCGAGAAAAACTGCTATGGCTCTACATTTGTGCAGTCGAAGAGCATTCGCTCACCAACCATCCATTTGCTCGGGCCATTCTAAGCTCAGGCCTTCAATTCTTGGGCCATTCGTGGCTAGCGGAACAGTCTGAACGAAAGTGTAGAGACATAAGTGCGGATGTCGGCCTTGGAGTTTCCGGATCAGTTTCAGCGTATGGTGATTCGTGGCACCGTATCGTCGTTGGAAGTTTTCGGTACCTGGAACAATCTGGTGTTATCGGCCTGCCAGATAACGCCCATGATTACAGGGACGGCATGATAATTGTCCACGTAGCTGTTGATAATGAGTACGCTGGGAGTATCTCCATTGCAGTAACAAACACCTACTCCTCGGCACGTACAGTGCTTACGTATAATAGGATACGATAAAAAAGGAGGCAGCATCTGTAGTCGAAGCATTGAGCTCCATGGGCTACCAGTGCGGAATGGTATGAACGATATCCACGCGCATGAGAAGTTTTCTGACTTTGACTAACTTTTCCTATCAAGCTTACTGGGGATACGTCGGAAGCAGCTGTCAGGGTGTCGAAGGTCCTGAATCTGCCGATCTTTGGCTCACATTCAATGCCTGCTGAAAAGCAAGATTGCATAAAATTGTTGCAGAAAACAGGCGGTGTCGTAATGGTGAGTCCTTGGTGGCAACATAGGGTAATATCTTAGTGAGCTATCCTAACCTTGCAACAGATAGGAGATGGACTGAATGACGCTCCAAGTTTGGCGACTGCAGACGTCGGTGTGAGTCTATACAGCAACCCCACACTTGCGACGATGAGCTCCTCCATTGTCATCACAAATCCTAGCCTGAAATCTGTGAGTCTCTTGTACAGAATGACGGCCATGACATTGCGACAAATTCGCCGTAATATTCAGTGGAATATTGCCTACAACTTCATGGCGCTGGCATTCGCGTCTGATTTTGTACGACCGTTAGGCTTCCAGTTCACACCGTGAGTCCTATTCTTAGTCCTTACATATCATTAATGGTAAGATAGAAGACTAGCTAACAAAGAATTCAGAATATGGGCCGCATTCTTCATGTCAACATCATCGACCTTCATGACCTGGCAAAGCTTTAGTCTGCAGCAGAAGTTATAACAGCATGAATTAAGTTAAGGGCATTGTATCATAGGTAACAAAATTCCAATGTGTGTGATTGCAAGTTGAGTGATTTGTTTGTTTTGATTGTTGCCTATTTTTGCCTACTTGATTTACTTCCCCAAAGTGTGAAGTCGATGAATATAAGGATACACAGGACAAGGATGGACATCTTTAACACTTTTTCTCAAGAAGAAGTGGTTGATAAAGAGACTAGAAGGGGGAAGAGTTGCAGCTAGGACAGGGGTTCGTGCTAAACGCCCACCGCCAGCCTGCGTTGTTCGAAAGGCTGTTGAGAAGGTCCTTCCAAACTGCGCTACAATGAGATTTGCAGATGCCTGATGCACGGACTACGACCGCGAGTTTTCAGCATAGTGATGTTAGCAGCAAAGACGCTAAAGCTGAATCCCTCACGGTGTAGAAGACCAGCAAGGCAGTGGTGAGGGTGACTGGGAGCAGCGCCTGTCGCCTGTCTACAGATAGCTAAAAATAATTCCTTCCATAAGATTGCAGACGCAAAACTTCCTGACAACCCTGTTAACTTCTTCCAAGACTCACTTCAGACGGCCTTCCGCAGCACCCTTATATCCTCCGACGCTTATATACAATCTTCTCTCTATCTGGAATACAATGTGCCCGATAATGCTGACGTTTGTGTCACGATGAAATAACAGGAGGAGACTCCTTCGCTGCAAGGGTCCTGCGAAATTCCCATCAGAATCCAGGGTGCAACCGCTGGAAAGACCTCGCCAAATGCTAAGAAAGAGTTGACGTCTTGGGCTCATCAGCCTCTAAACGTCTCTAGGAGCCGCGGTTACCTCGGCGAGCATGTTTATACCATCGCTCGTTGCTAATTTGGGCGGGGTATCCAAAAGTACATGCAGTCGATTAGAGCTAAAAAAAGAAGTCAATGACACTCCTCGGTAACTAAAGTGATATTCCTGCATTTTCAAGAGAATCAGTGGACAACACTCTACATAGCAAATACGGGAGGGCACTTGCATGCCGATCCATGGAAGAAAGATGCACTAGTGCACTATTCTGATCGATACTAAATTCAAGGGTCTACAGATGATGTTACTCATGTCCGAGATAGCACTCCAAATTTTGGATCCGTGCGGGGGACCTGCACCTACAAGCCAGAGTACGGATCCGCGCAACAATAGATAAAGGTTTCACCGCATGCAGCTTCAGTGAGACTGATCAGAAAGAAACAACGATCCACGCTTTCTTTCTGATAGCTGACACCAAAAAAATGAAGCTCATCACAATACTCCACGCTGCCAGCAGTGCTTTGCTGGTGATAACCGCGCTGCCTGCTGCTTTGGCTTCTTCCGTTGACGCACGCAACCCCGTGAACTCTCTCAGCTGGTACAGTTGTGTAGTAAGCGACCGGCACTCACTAGAATACCTAACACATATTGACCACACCCAGGCCCAAGCCGAAGCCAAATGCGAAGCCCAAGTAACGCCCAAATGGACTCCGGAGGGCAGATGCGTCGACATACAGAACATCGACTGGCTGCACCCCGAAGCCCAGCACCAATCCCAGTGTTTCTGCAGCAACCGAGACCTTCACGAGCGCTGGTGGCACTGCTTCTACACGACTGTATCACGATGTCCAAAAAAGGATACTGTCGAGACCATGAAGAAAGTCTGGCGTACGTATCATTTGGTCTCATGATTTTGAACAAGATGCTAATTCTCAGGACAGAAATGGAAGGCAAAGTGCATCGGAGAATGAGACGATTGCTTTGCCGGGATGACTGGAAACCCAATCCTCCTTGGGACAAAATGCAAAATGCTCGAATGAAGGATTACTACAACTTGACCCGCGAAGTGCAGTACGCGTGGGATTTTGCTTAGGGCTTCGAAATAGGATTGCGTTGACAATTGACCGCCTTAGCGGCCTCGATGTCATTGCACAGATTGCAGTAGAGATAGCACACAGGATCCAGCACACAAGAGACTTTCAGTTCTCAAGGGCGTCGAGTAGGTTGAAAAGCCGGGGAAGATGTTTTTTTGCTACCGAAAGCTGCGGTTTGCGAAGACCTACACGAAGATATTGAAGGGATTTCGAAGGAGGTGTTGTCGTGATATAGAGAAAGTAAGGGTTCAGGCTCAGATGATAGTGTACCAACCAGACAACAGCTGCATCGTTTGAATGCGTTCATCCTTACTTCAAGAGCCCTGAATTGCACAATACGTGGCCAACTTCTCTTTAATTGCGCTTTGAACAATACACGACATCATTTCCGTTCTCTAGATTCCTCAAGGATCAGTCTATGCTGTCTAGATTCTCAACATAGAAGTATTCCCTAAAGCCGAGCCCTCTGCGCAGTGGTCCCGTCCAAAACTTTCTCAACGTGTAACAGCATGCAAGGGTCTGGGAATTTCATGCTGTTCTTGAAGAGTGTAATCTTGGAGATCTTCAGATTTCCCAGCGCAGACTTGTGTTGCACGAGAAGGTAGCTGAAGGCAAGAGCGTTAGGAGTTCCTTGAGTGATATTGTTAGTCTCCAATTTGTATTATACCGAGTGAAGCCTTACCAAGTAGGGCGGCGCCTTCCTCCGTGTTGGCATTGACGTCGTATCCAGGCCAGGCAGGAACTTCTCTGAACGATGCCTTGTCGAGCACCTTCGAGAGAACGCCTCTAGTTTCGATGTTTGTGATCGATATGGATGCAAAGTAACGCATGGTCGAGGGCGCTTTGCCGCTCACCGCCTTCCACTTCAGCCAAGCGAGGTTAGAGAAGGACTGAAGATCAGGCAGTTCTTCGCCCTGGACCTTGGGATTTCGCTGACTGCCCGCTGACTGGGGTGACTTGCGGTCCATCGCCAGAAGAACTGGTTAAACCATTAGCTGAGCCAACAGTGCCTTGGCGAGAAAACTTACCACCACTAGTATCGAAACCAAAAGTGTACTCGCTACCCGTGACGCGGTAGCTCTTGCCATTGACGGTGTAGGGTTGCTGGTTGTTGTAAGGAGTAGGACCGTAGCCACCGCCGTTGGCTTCGCTGTCGCCGTGAGCGAGCTTGACGACCTCGATGTTACCGCCATTCTGAGTGGCTTTGTCAGATACACCAATGGCGCGTAGAACGTGATCCATTCCCCACGCCTTATCGAACTGATAGCTGCTTGCAGGGACTGGCGAGTCCTTCCACGCCCACGTGCTCAAAGCGTCTGCGTAGATGTGTTAGCTGAAATCCTGACATCGATAACATGTGTTCGTTTGTGCTCTTACTCGTGTCAGTGAAGAGGCTCTCGGAAGAGTCGCGGGGTGGTTTGAAAAGGCTGCCAGCTTCTGCGCTTGACGAATGCATGGCCCGCCGAAAGTTCTCACCCTTGCATTTACAAGTGTTGTAGTAGTCGTCAGTAGCGAAAGGATAGGGTAGATACAGTGGGCGCTCGCCCGCCGCTGTCGTTACGTTGTAGTCGCCAGGCCAAGGTCGGGCCATACGGGCGCTAGCCAGAGTCAGGATGAAGGGAGTAACCAGCGTGTAAAGCTTCATTGTGCTCGCCGTCGTCTTCTCGTAGTAGTAGGATTGTTGAGAGGTAGAGACAGTGTTTGGGTTCATGGCATGGCAGCCGCAAGCCTAATAAGTAGTGGGGCAACTAACAGCCATCTGAGAAGGTGCTTTCACTTCGTTCATGGGCACTCGCTGCTGCAGCGGAGAACAAAGTTCAGAAAGTGAATTGCTATAGCATACCCCAGATATACCTGTGCAGATGAATTATGACTTGGTCCGGGACTTGATCTTGAGCCCAGCGATTGGCTTCACCATTCCTCCAGCATGTCTCATGTCAATTCTGCAGGACTTGAGAGTCGCAGCACTTACATGTCTCTAAGTGCCGGCGGGATGGTGTAAACGAAGTAACCGCACAGTCGTTCATTGACAACGCACATGGTTACCGCTCACTGCTCGCAAGCGCTTGTCTCTGTTAGCCAAAATGATAATGACTGATGCTGCTCTTTCTGGATCTGTAGTCTTCAAGTTATGACGCCACTCCACTTATTTGGACGTGGCATCAAGTGAAGGCGCGCTCTCCCCGCAGCTTCCCCACCGTTTAAGTAACTCACAAGTGTGCTCTCCTTCAACTACTTCATCTTGCGACCTCATTTCAACCTGCTATCAGCCCGTCGTCACGCATCCACCGTCATGAAGTTGGCCTTTACCCTTCTCGCGCTGGGCATCAGCCTCGTCGTCAAGGCTGCTCCTACCTGTGAGCTGCACGAAGCTCAAGCCATGTCAGAGAAGAACGACCTTGGCTCGGCCAACTCACCTTCCATCAACCCACGCGGAGCGCCTCGCTTCTCCTGCGGCCAGTACAAGTTCAAGGACGGCACCGTTCAAGAATTCTACAGCCAAGTATGGGCCGGCCTCCCAGCAGATATCATGATCTGCCGCAACTTCAAGTACGAGTTTGGCGACAAGAAAGGCAAGGAGGGCACGATTGCCGCTGCTAAAGTCGACTTGGGCTGCACTTGTTTTTTCTACGAGTACGTCCTTCATTATCGAAGCTGACGGTGTGCTAACACGCCTAGGACGCCATGCGACCCCAATCGTGGTTATGCAGAGACCTGGGAGGGCTGGCTCGGCTGGGAGAACTATTCGGCGACCGACAAACCATTCAAGGGCTGGTACTGTTTTGAGCAGTCCTAAGTGCTGTCAAGGAAAGTGGCGACCATGACGGTCTTGTCTTAATCCGTGGGATTTCCGGGCGTCAGGACAGCGGCGGTAGAGAGGATAGTTCACCGGAGCTTTGAGCAGGCATGGGGGAAGTATGCTCGATACTGCAACATAAACAGATCTTGACAAGTCCTCTTTAATTTTGCACGGCATCTGCGATCATCGATACATCATGATCATCTATTGTGGCGTCTGACAATGATATCGACCTTGGTAATCCCCACCATTGCTGCAGATGCTTCAGCTTCCCAAATCTGCGTTACGGGTCTCAAGTTCTGAGTTCGTGGACGTTGCGACTTTACCTTGGGCAAAGGGTTGGGGACGAGTCGTCGCGAGTCGTCGCGGCAGAAAGTGGGGACCGGAGTTGCGGAGTTAAGAGGCTGTGTCCTAAAAATTCCAGCGCTAGTAACTACTGAACGACGATTTCAGATGTACATTCAGAAGACGAACATCCGCCATACTAAGGCCCATTCCTGAGTTCGAGGACCACACCGCTGCTAAAACTCCCCTCGATCCAATACAACGCACGTTCCGGTCGACTCGCTTTACGCACTCGGTACTCCCAATCCACACACAACGCCATGATTCGCAGACAGGCCCGCGAGCGCCGCGACTACCTCTACCGGCGCGCGCTCACACTGCGCGATGCAGAGCTCGCCAGCAAGCGTGCAGCGCTCAAGGCCTCGCTTGCGTCAGGCAAGCCGCTTTCCAAGGACGTCGCCGACGACGAGGCCCTACGCGCCGACTTCAAGTACGACGAGAGTCGCGCCGACCGCACCGTCGAGGAGGAACTGGGCCTGGACGATGAGTACGCACAGCTGTCAGGCGTCGTTGACCCGCGCATCCTGGTAACCACATCGCGCGACCCATCGTCGCGGCTGGGCACCTTCGCCAAAGAGATGCGCCTCTTGCTGCCGACGAGCGTGCGCCTCAACCGCGGTAACCTGATCCTCAACAACCTCGTTGACAGCGCAAAGAGCAGCGGTCTCAGCGACATTGTGCTACTGCACGAGCATCGTGGTACTCCGACCGCCCTGACCGTCAGCCACTTCCCCCACGGCCCGACGGCGAGCTTCAGCTTGCACAACGTCGTTCTGCGCGCCGACATTCCCAACAGCGCCCGTGGCACCGTGTCCGAGTCGTACCCGCACCTGATCTTTGAAGGGTTCGAGTCGAAGCTGGGCAAGCGTGTCGTCCAGGTTCTCAAGCACCTGTTCCCGCCGCGCGAGGCCACGGCCAAGATTGGCAACCGCGTCGTCACGTATGTCGTGCTGCCTTCTTTTCACCCCACATTACGTTGCTGACCATCACAGATTCAAGAATATCGAAGACACAATAGAAGTCCGCCACCACGTCTTTGTCAAGACCGGCTTCCAGTCTGTCGAGCTGGCCGAGGTCGGCCCGCGCATGAGCATGCGTCTCTTTGAGATCCGCGCAGGCACACTAGACAACAAGGCGGGTGACGTCGAGTGGCACCTGAACCAGTACACACGGACGGGGCGCAAGAAGGACTACTTGTGAGGGACACGTCAGGGCGGAGAGACAGAGACGGAGACGGAGATGTAGTTGATGAAACCTCCACAGTCGGGAGGACTTGTGCTTGCCATTGCTCGCTGGATATACCCAATGAAACTTTTCCTGAACGCCTGCAATGCAACTCAACACAGCTGAAAAAGCGCTCACCAGCCGCTCTCCTTACGCCTTCAAAATGCCCTTGCGCGCCTTCTCCTTCGCCTTCGCCTTCCCCTTCTCGCGCCTCTCCTCGTCCTCCTTTACCAAACTGCCCTCGAGTCTGACCCCCTTCCCCTTAGCCTTCCCATCCGTCCTCCCATCGAAGTCCAGCAACCGAACCCTCACATCGCCCTCCACCTCCCCCTCCTCACCAACCCACACGCCCTCGGTGTCCCGTGCCTCAAACGTCCAGGTAGCCGGGAGCTGCGCCGCAAGCACCGAGACCGGGAAAATATTGAGGTACGATAGCGTGATGTGCGTCTTGCTCTGGTGCGTGATGCGCGCGGTGATCCAGCTGCCGCGCGTGGGGCGCCAGATGAGCAACGTCGCCGTGGCCCAGAAGAACGGGCTGGCGTATTCGTCGACATGGCGCAGCAGGACTTGGTCGTCTGCGGTGTCGGTCGGCGACGAGGACAGCGTTACGTCTTCATAGGCGAGGATTATGCCCCGCGCCGGCGGGAAGTAGGATAGCAGCAGTGGTGAAAAGACGGATGCGCAGAGGGCGGGGAGAGGCGTGGCGAGCGCAGCGGGCGGGAGCGAGACGTATTGTGAGATGCGCTCTGTGAAGAGGTTGGAGTCGGGTATAGGTGCCATGGTGGAGGTGCTGTGGGCGCTGCCGGGCGCGGTTTGTTTGCGCAGGTTGGTTGGGATGGCAGAGGTTGAAAAAGTTGTCGGAGGTTAGAGCAGAATCGCCGACGGTGGGGCGGTGGGGCGACACGACGTTTGTGAGGCTCGTGTCATTGGTATCTATCTGACCACAGACATGCATTCGCTGGCTACATCTTTAAATCGTATTCAGCTCAATCAAAACGGCTCAAGAGCATGTGCGACGGACTTGCTCTATGAGGTCCATCGCCAGTACATTTTCATTGAACCTCACTCCGGCAGTTCAAATCGACATGCATCGAGGACAGGCACACGGCACGAGATACCGGCGGGCGAAAGACTCCTTGATGTAGCCCCTCTCATAGCCTGGCTGTGGCCAGCATGTGAAGAATGATTGCCCGGGAGAGGATTTCCATCGTTGACTTCAACATCAATGCGTTGGTCATATCCACACTGTGACCCTGGCCGAGCTATGATATGCATTGCAGCTGCAGCTGCAATTTGGATCAGAGACTCAGGTACGATCACCAACACGCAATACTATCGTATTCTATAGATATGGCCCATGCCTACGCCTGGGAGTCGTTTGCAGACAAACACAACCACATTAGCTGTTAGCTGGAAGCCAGCCGTTGCAAGTTTTCTTATTTCTGGCGGCGACCCGCAAGCTCACAGACAGAATCTCGTTCGAGACTCATGGCGTAATTGATGATTGTTTTGAAGCATCATCAAGTTCGTACCATGGCAGCGGACCTCCGACCGAAAAGGATCATTGTCTGGCTAAAAGGCTAAAGTGCCATGCCCACTGCCGAACACGAACCTCCCACTTTCGCCCGAGAGTCTCGTGACAAAAACTTCCAGGGCGACTTGGCATCGACTAGGACATTTCCCCATGGGGTGTCCGAGGCTTATACAGTGGCTTGACGATTCGATTTGCTCGTACACCTATGTTTGGACCAGCCTCAAAGTCGCCTCTTCATATATTTCGCCGGGAAATTGACCCTGGTCGAGGCTCAAACTCGGTCCAGACAAATATGATGTGAGCGTCGACTCCAACAGCCATTTAACCCTCGACGAGCGGAGGAACTGCCCCCGGAAGTTGCCTGCCAAGGAGATCGTCCCCGCCTGCGCTTCCACCCGCGGTCTCCAAGACGGCCACTCTTTCGAGCAAGCCTGCTCATCTGTTAAATTGGTGATGCCGGTTAAACATGTCCGCCAACCCGGCTGATGAGTTTGTGGTGCAGATGCTTGCCGCGAGACCGCCGTATATATAGTCTGGCGGACTTTGCTGAAACATATTCTGTCGCACAGCAAACATTCGCTCCAATATGCATTTCTCAAGCATTGTCGCATCGTTGACATTGGCCTCATCGGTCTTGGCTGTTCCGTGTGTTCACCATATACAGTAATTGGACCACGACTGACATCGAACAGAACAAGCTCCAAGCCAAAGGAAACAAGCCTCTACCAGGCATTCCGCGACCGAGGCCGCAACTTCTTTGGAACTGCCCTGACCATTCGCGATGAGCCTGCCGAGCCCAAGATCGTCGACCAGGACTTCAACTCTGTCACGCCTGAGAACGCCATGAAATGGGAATCCACGGAGCCATCCCGTGATAACTTCACCTTCGCCGGTGGCGACGCCGTTGTTGCCTTTGCAGAGAAATACGACCAGCAAATCCACTGCCACACTCTGGTCTGGCACAGCCAGCTTCCCACCTGGGTATCTGGCGGCGGCTTCGACAACAAGACACTAATCGCCATCATTGAGAACCACATCAAAAACGTCGCAGGCCGCTGGAAGGGCGCCTGCACCCGGTGGGACGTCGTCAACGAGGCCCTCAACGAGGACGGCACCTACAGGAAGAGCGTCTTCCTCGACACCATCGGCGAAGCCTATATCCCTATTGCCTTCCGCCTGGCGGCCAAGTACGCAGCGGGCTCCAAGCTGTACTACAACGACTACAACCTTGAATACAACGGTGCCAAGACCGAGGGCGCAAAGCGCATCGTCAAGCTCATCAAGTCGTACGGCTTGAGAATCGACGGTACGCATATGCTTCGCGGTCATGTGATATAAGCCAATACTGACAATCCCCCCAGGTGTCGGCTACCAAGCCCACCTCGCCAGCGAATCCACCCCCACAGCCCCCGGCGCCGTCCCCGACCAAGCCACCCTCGAAGCTGCACTGCAAGCCACCGCCAGCGAGGGCGTCAACGTCGCCTACACCGAGATCGACGTGCGCATGAACACACCCGCGACGCCCGAGAAACTCAAGACGCAGGCTTCCGCGTGGGAGCGCATTGCGCGGTCCTGCATTGCTGTGAAGCGCTGCGAGGGCATGACGGTATGGGGTATTTCAGATAAGTACTCGTGGATCCCGGGCGTGTTTGTCGGCGAGGGCGCGGCGTTGTTGTGGGACGAGAATTATCAGAAGAAGCCGGCGTATGATGGGTTTTTGAAGGGGATTAAGGAGGGGAAGAAGAACTAAAGTGTTTCGTTGCTAGAGCAGTTCGTTGAATCAAAAGCAGTTTGATCTAGCCTACGCGCTGCACTGAGATCGCAAAACAGGTGGCTGCAGTCATCGATTGCATTCTTCGTTTGCAGCTGGATCTCCGCAGGGAGTTGAATCCGACTGACAAGGTCCCAATGGTGTGGAGGGGAGGGCATTATGCGGAAGGCTTGCCGCGTCGTCTGCACAGCGGTCTGGTCCAGGCAAGCTTCCCCATGTGGCTCTTGATTACTTACAGGTCGAAGGGCCAGATCTCTTTGAGGTCGTCTTCGCTCTTGATTGGCTCATCATCCTCTGGCTGCTGATTAGCTAGCACTTCCTGTAACATTCCTTTATATATCGCTCGATGCGCCAAGTCAGTTGCTTCCCATTGTTCGGAGGGGACCCATCCATCAGATGCAATATTGAGCAGGTCTGATAGGCTATGCTTCAGCTGCTGAGCTGCTTCGAAACGCTTGTAATGCTGCTGATGGCGTAACAGCTCATCAGGGCAGGGCAGGACAAACGGACACGCGTCCTTAAGGCCAAGCTCTTTCCAATGTAACGCTGTTTGGATGAGTTCCTCGCGGAAGACAACGACCCCGTCCTCCCAGGTTCGATAGCAATAACGAAACGGTCGAAAAAAGGCTTCATCCATCGATCTAGCAATTGCCAGCTTTGGCACTAGCAATTGAATACAGGCGTCAAACGCGCGGGCACAAGCCTCACTTTTAGGCTGTATACGATCCTCACTTGAGGGATCGGGTATGGGTTGTGCGAAATCCGGTACCTCGTCTGCATACCAGAATGCCGGTTCGATGCTGGACGATTGCCAATCAATTATTGCTGAGACAACAGTAGAATCTTCTTTTGAGACGAAGACATTGCGTTTGTGTAGATCGGGATGGAGCATCACAGGAGTAGCTGCGTTTTGGATACGCGAGTCCATGGCTAATTTTCTAATGACTGCGCGGCCCTGTTCTAGTAATTGACAATGTGTTTGGACCGATCCACGGTAGCGTGGTCGCTGTGGAGCCGAATCAGCTTGTGGAAGTCTAGTAATTCTAGTATCTATGAGGCCGTCACAATATGCAGCAAGGCCAACCCCTAAAGATTGCGATTAGTGCTCTGTTAATATTGAGGCCCGTTGATAAACTCACAAGGTCCTTGGTTAGGATCTACATCGTGGCAGTATCTGGACTGTCCAATATGGCAGCTCCAATAGATAGCTCCACAGTGAGGACCAATAGCAAAGTCCTTGTCGAGTGGTATCTTTCGCGTGGCGATATCCGGGGTATTCGCAAATTACAAGCTGCCATAAGCCGGGAAGTTGAGATCGGCTAGCTCTTTCAATTTTTGGGATATTGCCTGAACACACCGGATCTGGTCATTTACGCTCATCGAAGGCCATTTTTCGTGCAGTGGGATCCCCGGCGCATATTCTATAATAATATACTTGCTACCAATGGGATTCGAAGCGTCGTCGCTCCAATCCAGTATCTCTGGGATACAAATGCTGGTATTCCTTTGTACTAGAGGAGGCAACATCAGTCAGTCATACTGCCAGCCTCAACGAATGATCTTGGATCAGCACCTACGAAACTGGATTGTGGCAACTTCAGAGTGAGTAACTAGCTTCCGGGGTCCTGCCACCGAAAACGGCAGTCTTGCGACAATACGTTTCGCGTTGTCAGTGTGGAATATGAAAACCCGATTGAAGCCTCCCTCCTTCTTGCTGTACGAAGTGACAGAATTGGCGCCAGGACAGAGTGCGATGACCCGGCGACGTAATGCATCAAAGTCGAACTGTATGCTGCGTGAGTCCCGCTCTAGCGCATCCCGACGGAGCCATCGGCTACTTGTATAATTGAATGGATCGGAGTCTGTGGTTGCATCAGTTTTTGACACGTTCGACCTGAGGAGAGCTGGCATAGAATTCTTGCTTTCTCCATTCGACTTCATCGTCCGCCTAGCAGAAGAAAACGTCGCGCGATTGAAGAAAGACCCGTTCAAGATTGAGATCAAAGCGTCTCGGTGATTGCAAAGCGCAGAGGTTTCTTTTGAAGCTGCGTGCTGCGTGCAAGGAAGGCGCGACACGACGTGCGGTGCCTTGCTTGTGATGATGCAATGCATGAAACCTTTCGCGTTAAACTTGAAGGAAGAGATGCGTTGATCGACAGAGACCATCCGATGCAAGGTATGCTCGAAGTGGCTGCTCGGGATATCAACAGCAATCCGAAACGACTGTCAAGCTGGTACGGCATTGGTGCACTTACTTGGTTATACCCTCCCTTAGCGAGCGCTTAGACCTTAGTTGGGACCGTGCGAACAAGCTCTTTCGTGATTCGCTGTTTCTGATCTACGCGTCTAAAGTCTGAGGTAAAAGATGACCTCAACCCCCAAGGACTAATCATATTCATTCTACCAGCAGCCAAGTTCTATTTCCTGCACGCTCACACCCGCGGGGAACAAATCTAAGTATAAAAGCCTGGACAAATATGTAACGCGCGAAACAATCTGTAAGAACAAGCCCAGTTCTTAAGAGCCTACCTTACACCACCCGACAACTACCCGACTCAGATCCGTCTTCTAACCGCTCCTCGGTACAGTCTTCCCCGAGCTTCCAGGTATAATAAGGGAAGCCTCTATAGAGTTCAGATGGATAGTTTTGAAGTATCCTTTCGTACAAGACCTATAGGAATAGAGATCTAGTCCTGCAGTTTATCCCAGTGCTTCCATACACCTCGTAGCGGATACCTATGCCTTTCGGACTCCTCTAGCATCCTGTGTCGTTACATAATCCTCAGCGCAATCTCAGCGGGTGTAACGAAAGAATGAACTGTATATCAACCCCTTGAACAGAGAGGGCGCTTAGAACATGTGCAAGCAGGGACCACGAAGAACCGGCGCGTTACCAAGAGTTACAAATCGGTGCCCGAGTGTGCAGCAGATTCATGCCCCGAGGGAGATCTGTGAGGCTTCGGCAAACCTTAAGGGGGACGGGATCATTCATTAGTAGCTTGTCCAAAAAATCCTCGATCGGAGGTCAGTGCTGCAATATGCACAGCTATCCAGCTGCGACACTACTCCATCTCTAGTGACAGATCAGATCGTCACATGGGAAAGATCTCAAACCAAGGGCGGGAAGTAGGGTTCAACATGTTCGCTCGGAGTACTGATGGATGAGAATCCTGTCAATGTTTAAGTTGTTTCTTGCTTGTAACTGTAGTGTGTCGGGTGGCTTGTCCAATACCTGAGGGCGTTGACGACGACCGATGCTCAAAGCCTACATATAGATTCTGCCGCGCTATATACAACAGCTGCTACACTATGGACAGCAAGACGCGCCCTACATCATTACAGCAACCAACATGACAAGGCTGAAGACAGAGGTGGTCAAGAACCCTCCGCTCGCCAGGCTGCTAGCTGCACCTTCAAACTCCGGCAGATTGTGGCTGCCGTTTCCAGGAGCCGTACTGTTAGTTCCACCACGACACTTGGCAATAACATCTGGGAACAGCTTCGTGGAATTGGCATCGACGAAGACCCAGTGGCAAATCTCGGCCGTGCCGTTTGCGATGGCCTCCTGCTGCCAGTCGTAGCAAGAGTCAGGGGCGTAGGTGTAGCAATAGGTCAGGTCCTGCGGCGTGGCTTGCAACTGCACGTTGGGGTCATCACGACCTGTGCTGGTGTAGTTTCCGGCCGTCGATACGGTGCCTGTTGCGATGTCGAGGTTGAACAAGACACGGGTGAATACCTTGTACGCTGTCTCTGGCTGGTACGCAGGGATAGCGTGGCCTGCCTGATAAGTGCGAATGTATGACAAGTTGCCGTGCTGGCGAACGAGGCCTCCGATATACGAGTCGTTGGTCTGGATCTCGGCGTACTGAGCGGCTGCGTACCCAGCGGAGCCTGTCCAGTTGATTGCCTTTGCCACAGCATCACCACTTGCCCACTATGAATCAATTAGTACATGAACAACTGTTGGTGATGAAACTACTTACTGGGCAAGCAAAGTCCAAGTCGCCATGCACGAGTGAAACCTTGATGCCATTGTCTAGCAAGAAGCCAAGGTCGTCCAACCAAGAATCTCTTGGATAGTCGCCGATGTCTCGATACGCGGCAGAGGCTTGCGGCGAACTGCCAGTCCAGTTGAGAGGAACTCCTAACTCTTGCAATACCCACTCCTGGTTCAGGAAGCCTTCGTGAAATGGAGGCGGAAACGGGGGTGGCGACTGAGTGGATATGTCGTAGTAGTCGAGGCCAGAGTACTGCGTGTATGGGCTGACGATATTAGAACGACAGAATGTCTCAGCACCCTCACACAGGTCGTTGACAGTCGCGTTGATGCCCAAGTTCTCCGGGTCAGACACCGCTGCGGCATCGCGGCAGGTCTGGATGCGTTCAAGACACTCTGGTACGGATTCCACCATTGCATTGTACACGGTCTCGTTGACAGCTTCAATGCCATAGCCGTTACCACGGAACGCCTGCTGCGGATAATACGGGTACTGAACATAGCGGTCGACACATCCAGATATCATAAGCAGCGTGTCGAGATGTAGAACGAACTGTTCACCTTCATCACCATCCGAGGTACCGTTCTGAATGCGCTGGTTCTGCTCCTCCCAGAAGGAGAACATGGCGGGTCCATAGCGGCCACCATAAGACTGTGCAGCGAGACTGAGGCGGGTGTCGTTCGGAAGCAGATGGGGAAACTCCTGGAACCAGGCCTGGGCGAAGTGCCACGCAGCAATGGCACCATTGACACTCCCAAAGGCTGTGTTGTTGGGGTCGCGACTTGGGAATGTGCCAGTCAAGAACGTGCTATTCTGCTCCGGCACAGGCTCTGTGGCGTTCAGTAGCGCAACCTCACCGGTCAGGAGATTGCGGGTAACATTCTGGAGGGTGTCGTAGGAGAATCCAACTTGCACTGGCTGGTCGAAATACAGCATGTTGGCTATGAGCATTAGCCATTGTTTGGGAAACTTAATTGCGCACACTCACCCTCGTTGTTCCAACTCCATTCAGAAAGACGAGTGGAATTGGAGTCTGAGTTTGCGTAACAGGGGCCGTTCTCCTCGAGCAAGCCATACATCGAAGATGATCCAGGTCCTGATTTTGTCAGCTACGCGGCGGCTGCCCGGCTAGCTACTCACCTCCATTGAGCCAGATGACCGTTGGTGCATTCGCAGGGTCATTGCGCGCTTCGAAGAACCAGAAGAACGAGTTGATAGGGTAATCCTGGCCCTGACCGAGGTCTGCAGTGCCAGGTGGAAGGTGGACGTGGCCAGAGTACGATCTGACGCCAGGTGTCGTTTCGCAGAGGTCATTCTAGGTCGCTCAACACAGGTCGCTCAATCCATGTAGAACATGCCTACCTCCTTGTACGAGATGGTCACGCCGTCCCCAAACCGAGACTCCAAAACTTTGACACCTACGGGATCGGCAGGGAACTGAGCAGCGGCGGAGGCTGCCAGCGCGAGCAGGGCATATGCTGTTGACACAGCCATGGTCGAGAGAGATTAAATGGACATATGCTTCGACCTCGTCTAGTTCTTAAGCTCGAACATCCCCGCGGCTCTGGGACGCCTGCCGCCCTAGGACGGTTGGCAATGCTGGGCAACATGCTGGGTGCTGTCTTGGAGCGGTGCCTTTGAGACCGATAGGGAAGGTCAGAAAAAGGCCAAGTCGAGCTTGCGAATATAGCTAGCTTTTATCTTGCATTTTCAAGCGGGGTAGAGCGCATATATCTTCCGAGCAAAGATCTTACTCTGGAAGACCTGTTTTAAAGGCATTATCTTGTGGAAGTGAAGATAGGTAGCTGATGATGGATAATGTAGTTGAAGAGCGATGAACAACGAGCCCCACATTTTAGCTCGGGAAGACGCGTCGCGTAAAGTAAGCCGGCTACAGCAATCATCGATCAATCGCCAAACATGAGCAGAGCCAGTATCGAGCAGGCCCTGACAGGACTGCTACCTACGCTCAATGGGCCGCTCCCAGCCGAGCTGGTCGATATCGCGCTGTCTCTGCTGGCACGCTCGCGCAGCGTTGCCAATTCGCTGAAGCCAGACGAGGAGATAGCACGCCCATACGCATGTGCGCAATTGGCATGCGAGAGGTCAGCCTCACGTGCTGCCACTGAGTGATGTACAGTGGCTGACAATTCTGTGCAGACTCAAGAATCGCCTCAATCTGCCCTCCATCGCTTCTCGGCCGCCATGTCCACCACGAGTGTACAAAAAGCTGTATGGCTACCTCGCCAGTGCCCTGCCTGACTCGACGACCCCTCGCGAGCCTCAAACACCACGGAAGAACACGGCCTCGGCGTCGGCCTCCGCCAGGATCACACCGAAGACGCCGCTGAGTGGCAGAAAGACACCGCGAACCGCCCAGAAGACCGATAATGGCGCAGGAGAACCGCCAGCATGGGTGATGCCCTGCATTCGCGTGCTTGCGAGGAAGTTTGAATTTCCACATGCTGCACCGCATGTCTATACCGGCATTGAATCAGTGCTGCCGCTCATGGCACGCATGTCCGCTGCGGCTGCAGAGACGCCTAGCAAGCGCCCGCGACGACCTGCGAGCGGGCCTCCAACGTACAATTCAGTGGTCTCCGACACAAAGGTCTTTGCATTGGTCGTTGCAGTATTCTTCTATGTACTGGCAAGAATGACCACTGAGGACGTCACGCCCGAACGGTTTGATGAGCGCCGAAGCATGGCCATCCACACTCTTCTTGAGCTTCCTGAAGCCAAGGATGTTTCACACGACGAGCTGTTGTCGGAGACAGCCAGCCTGATGGCCGTGGCGCAGCAGGAGGGATGGTTACAGATGGAATGGTTCCTCAACATTGCTCCACCCAGCGACACTGACGAAATGGAAGGTATCGAGATGGCGAATGCAGCCGCTTTGCGATCGACATCAGAGATTCCCTCAGGTCTCAGGAGAGGTGGCAGTGACTACATCGGTCTTGGCACCATGCTGCAAGATTGCAATGATTACTTGGGCGAGCGTCAGCGACAAGAGTTCAAGATTTGGAGGGCCGAAATGGAGAATCGTTTCGACGAAATGGATGCGCAGGACGAGCGGGAAGGGCTTCCAAAGCCACCACTTCCTACCGACGAAGTGAGTCTCAAAGAATTATTAACACTATTTATTGGCACCAAAAATTAGGCCTTAGCAGTCGTGGGCTGCTTGAAGTACTTGCTGGGAACAAAAGGCATCTTGGTTACCACCGCCTTCCTCTTCTTGCCGCGAACAACAACCTGGACCTCTGTTCCGGCCTTGTGCAGACCGTCCTTGACGTAACCCATGGAGATGTTCTTCTTCAGCGTGGGCGAGGGGCAACCAGAGGTGATGTTACCAATCTTCTCGCCAGATTCATCAACGATTTCCGCCCCTTCACGAGCAGGCGAGCCCTCGATAACGAGACCAATGCGGCGTCTTGATACGCCACCGCCCTCAGACTTCTTCTTCAGCTGCTGCAAGATGACAGAGTCTCCATGGAAACCGCCCTTTGCACGGCGATCTTTGCCAATGATCCAAGACAGTCCCGCTTCAACAGGGGTTGTGGTATCGTCTAGATCATGACCGTAGAGGCACATGCCTGCCTCGAGGCGGAGGGTGTCGCGTGCACCAAGACCAGCGAAGCGCAGCTCATCTTTGGCATTGTCAAGAAGGAACTGAGTGACGGCTTCGGTGGCCGAGGAGGGAATGCTAATCTCGAAACCGTCCTCGCCAGTGTATCCCGCACGGCTGACCAGCACTTCGACGTCTGTACCTTTAATGGTCGCCGGAGTACACTGACCAAAGTACAGTGCTTTCAAAGTCAAACGTGACTCATTGGCAAGCACGCGCGACAAGATATCAGCAGATAGCGGGCCCTGTAGAGCAATCAAGCCTTGTCCGTCAAGGATGTCCCACTCCACTGCCTGATCAGGATTCTGCTTCTCCCACGACTCGAGTTGTTCGGACAAATAGGCCTTGTCCTTCTCACGACAGCCAGCATTGGTCACGACGTAAAACCTGTCTGGCAGGCGCGCAATGACTGTGTCGTCGACGATGCCTCCAGTCTCAGGATGCAGCAGGGTGGAGAGAGTTGATTGGTTAGGTGGCAGTGTGGAGAGGGACGAGGGAGTGATGCTCTCGAGGAACGCTTCAGCGCCGGCGCCCGAAAAATGGTGCTGTACCCTAGATACAATCAGAATGGGAATTTTCAAGTTGGTCGCATTCGGTCTCCTACATGTGTCCGACGTCGAACAGACTGGCCTTCTCACGGGTCCAGTTGTGCGAGTCGATAATGCTCAAGTCGCTGTACTGCACAGGCATCTCGTAGCCACCAAAGGGTACAAACTTGGCGCCGTATTTGCTGTGAAGCTCGTACAAGCCCGTCCTTGCTGGCTTTTCGGCGGAGGCATCAGACGAGGCGTAGCGAACGAACTGCTGCAGCTGCCGTGTCTCGAGCTTGCGGGGACTTGATGCTGGCCCAACTAGGGTCTGGCCGGTGTACTGCAGCCTCTGAGCATTTTGAAGCCTCGATATGCGTGTCCCAAAGGCATTGGCAGCTGGCTGCAGCTTTGCAACGATTCTTTTCAAGGCCATTTTCGAGGGGTGGAGGAGGAATGGTCTCCAGAAGTTCCCCGACGGCCATTCTTGTATACACGGGCGCCGCGATAGATAGGCCGAGCTGGACGGAGTGACGCACGCTAGCGTCCAGCGCCCGCCAACCAAGGGAAGCTGCGACCACTCTAGGCAAACCAACCCATACCGCCCGTCTCTACACAGCGCGTTACCGCCCACGACGCCTCTGGCCAACACCATGTCGAAGGGCACAAAATACCTGCTGGTGTCGCTGCCGACGTCCATTTCGCCTAGCAACCACGCCGACGAGGCGCTGACAGCCCTGCGCTCGACCGTCACCAATGACGTTGGCACCACCCATTCGTTCGCAATCCCCGAGTTCAAGATCGGCACCCTCGATACACTCGTGCAGCAGGCCGATGACCTCGCAAAGCTCGAGAATGCCTGCCACGGCGTCGTAGGCAAGGTGGGGGACAGCTTGCGGACCATCCTGGACGGCGACGAGGACAAGGTCCAGCAGCAGAAGACGATCAACGACAAGCCTGTCGAGCAGTATCTACGGACGTTTCAGTGGAACAAAGTCAAGTACCGCGCAGACAAGTCCATCGCAGACCTGATCGATCTACTGCAAAAGGAGATCCAGGGCATCGACAACGACGTCAAGGCCAAGTTCAGCCAGTACAATCAGACCAAGTCCGCGCTTGCCGCCGCTGAGCGCAAGAAGACTGGAAACCTGTCAACCAAGTCGCTCGTGTCGGTAGTCAACCCCAACTCGTTGATCCGCGACTCAGAGTACCTCGACACCCACCTCATCGCCGTGCCCAACGTGACCGTCAAAGACTTCTACAAGTCGTACGAAGAGCTTACACCCATGGTTGTTCCTCGCTCTGCCAACCAGCTGGCAAAGGACGACGAATTTACACTGTTTGCCGTCACAACATTCAAAAAGTACTCGACCGAGTTCGTGCACAAGTGCAGAGAAAAGCGGTGGACGCCCAGAGATTACAAATACAAGGAGGGCGGAAAAGAAGAGGAGGCGAAGGAAGCAGACCAGCTCACCCGGGACGCACAGAAGCAATGGGGTGAGGCTCTAAGATTGGGGAGGACAGGATACAGCGAGAGCGCCATGATATGGATCCACGTGCTTGCGTTACGCGTCTTTGTCGAGACAGTACTGCGATATGGTCTGCCGCTTGACTTTGTCTGCGGCCTTGTCCAGGTACGTTCACAGCCATCAACGTGTAATCTTCGATACTTAATGCTGACCATCTCAGACGGACGCCAAATCGGCCAAGAAGGCAAAGTCCAACCTCGACGCAAACTACTCGTACCTCGGCGGCAATGCTTTCGGGCGCGATAACAAGGGCCGCGTCAAGAAGGATGACTCGGCTTTGACAGCTGAGATGCAGTCGTCCGGACATGTCGGTGACCAAGAGTACACCGCATATGTGTACTACGAGTTCGAGATTGTATAGAGCGAAGATACCGCAACATCAGCATCACAGGTGCATGTATAGAACATGATGCGAAATATTACCCTTTTCAGAGCGAGTATAAAACTCTCCCAACGTATGGGGACATTGGGATGGCATGTGAACGTGATGCAGTAGGCTAAGACCAAAAAGGAAATAGCGTTGTGGTCTGTGCACCGGAGGCTCTGTACCAGGAACAAAAAGTTCGTCTCCAGTACCAACTAACACACTCGCAAGCCGAACGCCACGATGCCGTCCACACATAATGCAGAGAAGCCCTGGGATACCGATGATATTGACAAGTGGAAGGTGCGTGTAAAAAAAATAACGCTCACAATCATCACGTTCTGACTTTAATCCAGATCGAGCCCTTCAAACCCGAAGACAATACCGCCGGTCCCTTCACCGAAGAGTCGAGCTTCTCCACGCTTTTCCCCAAATACCGCGAACAGTATCTGAAAGGGTCCTGGAAGTTCATCGAGTCAGCGCTGAAGAAACATGGCATTACTGCAACGCTCAACTTGGTCGAGGGTTCCATGACGGTTGCGACAACACGAAAGACGTACGATCCGGCTGCTATTCTGAGCGCGCGCGACCTTATCAAGCTGCTTGCGCGTAGCGTGCCCGCCCCGCAAGCGGTCAAGATTCTCGAAGACGATGTAGCTATGGATATCATCAAGATCAGAAATTTGGTGGGCAACAAGGACCGCTTTGTGAAGAGGCGACAGCGCATTCTGGGCCCGAATGGATCTACGTTGAAGGCTCTCGAGCTGCTCACAGAGTGCTATCTGCTCGTGCAAGGAAACACAGTCGCGGCTATGGGTCCTTACAAGGGCCTGAAGACAATACGGCGCATCATCGAGGACACAATGCACAACATCCACCCCATTTACGCGATCAAGGAGCTTATGATCAAGAAAGAGCTCGCAAAAGACCCCGAGCTAGTCAACGAAAGCTGGGACCGTTTCCTTCCCAACTTCAAGAAGCGCTCGCTTAGCAAGCGCAGGGTGCCTCATAAGGTCACGGACAAGAGCAAGAAGACATATACCCCGTTCCCTCCGGCGCAGGAGAAGAGCAAGGTCGACTTGCAGATCGAAAGCGGAGAGTACTTCCTCGGCAAGCAGGCCAAGGAGCGCAAGGTTCGGGAGGATCGCGATGCAAAGATGAAGGAGAAGATGGAGGACAAGCGAAAAGAGAGGCTCGCCGGGTTTGTTGCGCCAGAAGAGGATGGCGAGAAAAAGAAGAAAAAGCGGAAGCGCGAAGAAGGGGAGGAGAAGGAGAAGAAGAAAAAGAGGAGTTCCAAGGGAGAGGCAGAAAACGAATTGTAGTGGTAATAGCACTCAAGGAGTCAACTCGAAAGTTCTGCGCTGAGGAGTGTCCGAGGTTTGGGCCCATTGCTTCAGAGCAACTTTCGGCTAGATCAGTGCGCATACGATTCGATATCGGAAAGAGTCAGCATTTGTCGGTGTTCAGGATAGTCACAAGGTTCAATACCCATTGCATTTACATCACAGCTATTAGTGTGGCCAGTTTTGCTGGGTGGCTCTAGAGCTATAGTCGCCCGGTTGGCGCACTAGCTTGGCCCAAACGACTGACGTCTCGGCTGGCACCTGATCCGCTCCAGGCGTTCGATTTTCATTTCCAGCATCGACAATGCTTATCTGAACGTCTTTCTTCCTTGGATGACCCTGCATGTCACTTTCACCGATCATCATGTCTGCGTTTGCGCGTCTTGTTGTTTTCCTAGCAGCAATTCTACACACAAGACCTCTAACAAGTGCACATACCATCTTGAACAACCAATGCTGGCCAGAAACCGTTCTGCGGGCGTCCATCGTTCAGACACATAAAGATTCAACACCTGCGAGGACCCTTGAGATTGCGCGCTCTACTGCAAATGCCACATCTTCTGTATCATTTCATCTTCCCTGGCCGTGGTCGTATCCGCCAATATGCACCGAACCCCTACCCAGCATCCAATCCCGTTTATGCACCTACACCAGCACAACATTTTCATCCGGCCGCGGCATATCAATCGTCACCACTCCAGCCGTAGCCGCCCACATCGCCACCCTTCCCGCCTTCACCACCCCCTCTCTCCTCACAACCACCAATACCAACCAGCACAGCAACACCTGGTTCACTTCCAGCATCCCAGGAAAAGGCATCGGCACCCTCGCTCTGCACGACCTCTCCCCCGGCACCCAAATCCTACGCTACACCCCCGCCTTCATCGCGTACCTGGAAGCCTCCCTGCCGACCCTCGCGCGCGAATCCCTCTGGCACAGCGCCATCACGCGGCTGCCGCCCTTAACACGCGCGGCCTTCCTCGATCTGACCACCATCTACGGCGACGCGCGCGTGCGCACCCAGGACATCACAAAGGCAAACACGTTCCAGCTGCTGCTGCGCGGCGCGAACCACCTCGCCGTCTTCCCCGAGCCCAGCCGCCTCAACCATGACTGTGCACCTAATGCCCAGTATGTCCTCAATACGGAGACGCTCACGCATACTGTCTCCGTCACACGGGACATTGCCGAGGGCGACGAGATTACCATCGCGTACACGAGCCCCCTGGAGAAGAAGGCGGTGCGGCAGGCGCGGATCGTGGAGGGGTTCCACTTCGAGTGCAGGTGCAGGCGGTGCGTGGAGGGGGCGCGGTCGGACGGGGCGCTGGCGGAGATTGAGGAGCTGCAGCGGGTGTTGAATGATTGGGGGGAGGAGTCGGTGGCGAGCACGGAGATGGCGGAGCGGCTGGTGGGATTGTATGTACAGGAGGGGCTGGAGGGGTTTCTGGATGTGCCGTATGGGTTTGCGGCGCTGGCGTGGAACGCGGTGGGGAGGGTAGGGGAGGCGAAGGCGTGGGCGGAGAAGGCGAGGGGGGCGGTGCTGATGAAGGATGGGAGGGGGTCGAATGCGCTTAGGATTTGGGAGAACTTGTTGGGTGATGCGGAGGGGCATTGGAGTTATAGACGACGGTTGTGAACTTTGCAGTCAGTGTAATTAATCCCTTGTGCTGTTTGGACCTAATCTGTCTGTGCCAAGACGTTAAGATACACTTAACTCATCACTTGATGTGTGAAGTCACAGCGTGTCAAGTCTGGTCCTTATTCCGCATCAATGGTCTCTCTGGTTCTACTCCTTATACTTCTGGTCGTGGAACCCGGCCAGCACCTCCACCTTCCCCTCCTTCCACCTCTTCTTCGTCTCCTCAGGATTGAGCTGCAGCATTTGCTTCGCCTTGACCCACTCCTCCATCGTGACAATCTTATCAAACCTTGGGGCCACCCCCGCCTCCTTCAGCACTGGACTGTCCGTAATGGGCAGTAGTTTGGTATCGTTGTGTGGACGCGCAAAGTACAGCAACCCCGTGCGACTGTACTGTCTCTGGTCCTCCGGGGGTGCGACAACGCGGTGAACCGAAGACTTGAGCCAGCCGCCTGTGAGGTGCGAGATGGTGTCTGCGAGGTTGACCGTGATGGTGCCTGGCTGGGCAGACACCCAGGTCCAGTTTCCGTCTTCACCGAGGATCTGCAGGCCCGCGACGGGCTGGCGGAAGAGCAGCGTTACTGTCCCGAGATCCGTATGTCCGCCTGTCGCGCCGTGCTTGGCTTCTGCCCATTCGGACTCGGTGCGGGGGTGGTAAATCATGTAGCGGAAGTGGTCTTCGCTCTTCCTTTCAAACGTGTGCTGTCTGACGAGGTAGTCTTCGTCTGGCAGCTGAAGCACGATGGCAAAGAGGCGGAGCAGGGGAAGTACAACGTTCGAGTGTAGCACCCTCTGAAATACTTCGATTTCTGGGAGATGCGCCTTGAGCAAGTCGGGGTAGTCGTACTTGCCCTTGAAGTCGTCTGTGAATTTGGGGATGTTGAAGATCTCGATGTTGTCTTTTGCTTGGGCGACGAGCGAACGGCCCGGGCGTCGCCATCCATTGTAGTCGGCTTCTGCGTAGTTGACCTCATACTTCTCTTTCTCCGATGTGGGTAGCTTGAAAAAGTGCTTCGCTAATGTGAATTGACGGTCAACTTGCTCTTGTGTGAGACCAAAGTTCTTCACGTAGAACTGGAGCCGTCAGCATACATTCAGCCACGATTGATGGGTGTACATACAAATCCTACGTGATGGACTGCATGTTCAAGTTGCTTGGACAATCTCTCTTTCCCTCCTGGACGGTTGTAATCTTCAAGATCAAGAGTGACAAGCTCAGACCAGGGAAGGTCTGCTTTAGTCTCAGGCGGATGGGTGTACGGCTCCAGGTTTGTGAAGTCGTACTGTGAAAGATCTTTCTGTTCTGCAGCAGGAGCTGTCCTTGTCTCTGTTGTTGTTGTCGCCATGTTGGAAGGAGTAATGTGTTCTTTGCGGTCACTGAGCGGATCAAGAGCAGTATATAGATGCTGTGTATGCTGCTATGCATTAAGACAGCTCGATCTCCTCATTCAAACCCGCGATGTCGCCATCATCCATTGCTCCGCTGTGCCTGAAGATCTGGCACGACACGGGAAGCAGATGGAGTGCTCACGCATAAACGCCGAAGAACGCCGCAAGACACCGTTTGTGGTGTGTCCGACCAGGAAATGGGTTCTGGCTGCAGCACATCAAGCATTTGGTTTAATCTTGACAAGCGTATTGGCCGGAGTCAATAGCAGATAAGATGCTACGCGCCTATGCGGAGGCGAAGTGGGGCTAGGCTTCTACCCCACACGCTTATGGCGACTTCGATACTGGCTATCGGATGGCGCAATAGAATCCTCCCATCACGAATATTCTCGTTACGGGGGCTGTATCAGCATAATCTGTCGTGAGTCCAGGGAACATACATCACGTCTCATGTATTTGAGGATAGATGCAACTTTAGATTTGCACACTGATATGCACACGCCTCAATGGGCACAAAATACAAGGCTCAGCGAGTCTCGCAATGAACAATGGATTCGGGAGGGCTTCGCAAGACTACAAAATCAAATTCAAGCTGTACAATGATCGTAGGGCATATACATCAGCCCCGGTTTCCCACATGGGTCTCTCATCGTCCAACATGCCAGAAACGCAAACACCGGGCCCAATTGCGCGATCGCCGGTATCGTTCGTCTGCACTTCCTCAGCAACGCACCACTACTCCCCCCAACGCGTTGGCAGAGAGAATTTACAGCGTGCCATGGCCACTACCGGAGAGAGCAATTTGCACCTCCAATGTCGCAATGTCTTGGAGAAGGGCAGCCACCGACCTTGCACACCAGACATTTATATGCACAATGGCTGCTCCCCACTCCCTCCCCATCGCTCTGATCCCCCACTGCCAGCATGACAACCAAGGGCCCCCTTGAGCATGCATCCGAGCCAAAGGACGCCCTGTCCGGGCCCTCCTCGCGCAGCACCACTCCCCCTCCCCTCCGCCCGTGGGAAAAACCAGGTCTCGGCGGCGCGCTGCGGCGCGCCCATCGCGCGGTGCAGCGCTACGTGTGGGATGATCCTGACAAGCCGCGCGAGGAGAAGTGGTTCCTGTTCAAGCTGGACTGCTTTTTGCTCACGAGTGCGTGTCTGGGGTATTTCAGCAAGAATCTCGATCAGTCGAATATCGGGAATGCGTACGTGTCTGGGGTGAGTGCGTCCGGGTGTGCAGTCGTTGTGGGGGGTGGGGGTGGTGAGCTGAGCTGAGCTGACGAGTGTTGTAGATGAAGGAGGCGCTTAATATGCATGGCAGCGAGTTGACGTACGCGAGCAATGTATTTACGGCGGGCTATGTGGTTGGGCAAATGCCGGCAGTTATGCTGGCTACAAAGGTGCGGCCGTCGATTTTGATCCCCACTCTGGAGATTTTGTGGAGTGTTTTGACGTTTTGCACGTCTCTGGTCACCAATGTCAAACACTTGTATGCCATTCGGTTCCTGGTCGGACTGTGCGAGTCTGGTTATTTCCCGGTCATGATAGTAAGGCACCCTCAAGTGACTGAATTTCGAGTCCTGACAGAGTATAGTACCTTGTATCGAGTTGGTACACCAAAGGAGAAAGAGGCAAGCGAGTCGGGTTATTCTACTGTACTGCAGCACTTGCCGGCATGTTCAGTGGGTATCTGCAAGCTGGTGCATACTCTGGCCTTGACGGCAGATACGGGAAGGCAGGATGGCAGGTAAGTCGGTCTTCTCCCATTGCAAAGACAGCTTCTAACTGTGCAAGTGGCTTTTCATCGTCTGCGGTATCATCTCACTTCCCATTGCGTTCCTTGGCTACTTCTTCATCCCCGACTTCCCGGAGACAACAAGAGCATTCTACATCACCGCCGAAGAAGCCGCGAAGCAGCGCGAACGCCTCGTCGCCGAGGGCCAGAAGCCATTGGGCCACAATCCGTGGACCCGCACCAAAATCCTGCGCATCGCGAAGCAGTGGCAGTTCTGGGTCCTCCCTCTTGGCTACTTCTTCGTCCAGTCAAGCTTCCCCATCCACCAGCCCGCATACGCATTGTGGCTGAAGGACAAGGGCCACACGGTGTACCAACGGAACGTCTGGCCCACAGGCCAAGTCGCGATTGGAGTCGTTGTGCAGCTCGCCGCAGGCATGATCTCGGACTCGCCGCTACTGAAGGGCCGTCGATGGCCCGTCATCATCGTCATGCAGGCGGGGTCCCTTATCGGCACGAGCATCCTCGCAGCCTGGAATGTCTCGGACCGCGTCAAGTACTTTGCCTTCTACATCTCGTACTTTAGCTCCGGCGTCCCAGGACCGTATTTTGCCTGGTATTCAGACCTCATACCACATGACCACGAGTTCCGGGGTTTTGCTATAGCTTTGTCAAACATGTTTAGCTACATAAACATCATTTGGTACACAATCGCTGTCTGGAGGACGGCGGCCGCGCCGCGGTTCCATGCTGGGTTCAGTGCAGCGTCGTGTTTCGGAGCGGCGATGATCGGGTTGACGGTCATACTGTATTTCTTGCAGAAAAGAGATGAGCGGAAGAGAGCAGCTGAGAGCAGCGGCGTGGAGGATGTCGAGACGCCCGGGGACGCATTGCCAAGGACGAGTGTTGCAGAGGCAGCGACTGCTTCAATCAGAGATGGCGTACCACTTCAGAAGTGAAGGCGTGGAACACAGTAGAGTTGAGGGAGGTAGTGTTCGGCGGCTCTGCATGGAGCTGCTAAAGAACATCGTATACTGTAGACAGCAGGAAAAATACCAGCGAGTACTAGCGTACTCAATCAGGCCTTAACATAAGCAAAAGAATACGATCCAAGTTGGTGCGTTTTAGCCTTCATCAACCTCTCTCTCGCCAGTTAACAGCATTGCTGAGCAATCGGCTTCCTAGTCACGAAGCTAGCGAATGTGTAAAAGACTCCGGTTACGTATCGAGAACCAACAGGCAGCTGGTACGGTCACGAACAGTCTTTTTGTCCCTGAGATGCATGAGCGGCATGGAGGCAAACGCCCTCTACGCCGCCATCTTAGCGCCACGGAGCTAACCAACCCCTCCCCGCGCATAACTCCGCCGCTCCCCTCAACCCGGCGTTTTCGCACCCAAGGCCGCCGACACAGGGCCATCGGAGCCTTGCCTTCGGGCCCGAAACGAGACAGCTGAGCGCCGTCTATAAAGGGTGCGCCAGAACGTTCGTTGTATTAAAGGCGCACACACCATCAGATATACCATACATACGCGGACAACAACAATAATTGTGATATATCATCTGCTTTTGCAAGCATCCCGTGCCCCGCTATACAGTACAACAACCGCACATCCCAGCACCAAAACAAGTAAAACAACTTCAACTACAGACTTTTCCAATTGCAATTACAAATGCCTCAGCTCGTGGGAAAACAGGTCGGCGATATAGGCTACGGCCTGATGGGTTTGTCTCCTCCCCCCCTCCACCGTCCCGGCTAGCTCGCGCAGCGACAGTATATAAAGCATACTAACACGCAACGCAGGCCTAACATGGCGGCAGAGCCCGCCGCCGCAGTCGCAGAGCTTCGAGACGATGCGCACTGCGCTGTCGCTGGGGGCGAACAACTGGAACGGCGGCGAGCTGTACGGGACGCCCGAGGCGAACTCGCTGCAGCTGCTGAATGCGTATTTCACGCAGTACCCGGGGGATGCAGAGAAGGTTGTGCTGTCGATTAAGGGCGGGTTGGTGCCGGGGGAGTTGCGGCCGGATGGGAGTAGGGAGAATGTGAGAAGGAGTGTCGAGGAGTGCTTGAAGTGGCTGGATGGGAAGAAGGGGCTTGATTTGTTTGAGTGTATGTGCGGTATTTTTTCTTTCATTGATTCAGGAGGGCTAACTAGGTCGCAGGTGCAAGGGTGGACCCAAAGGTTCCGTTTGAGGAGACGATTGGGTACATTGCAGAGTATGTCAAGGAGGGCAAGGTCGGCGGCATCAGTTTGTCTGAGGTCACGGCGGATCTGATCCGCAGGGCAGCTGCTGTGCACAAGATTTCTGCCGTTGAGGTCGAGTTCTCGCTCTTCTGTACGGACATCCTCGACAATGGCGTCGCCAAAGCATGCGCTGAGCTGGACATCCCCATTGTGGCATACTCGCCCCTTGGACGTGGGTTCTTGGTAAGCACACTCCTGGTGCTCAATTGACACTCGCTAATAGAATCGCAGACCGGCAGGTACAAGAAGCACAGTGACCTAGAGCCCGGCTCGATCCTGCTCCACATGCCGCGATACCAGCCCGACGTGTTTGACGAGAACATCAAGCTGGTGCACGCCGTCGAGGGCATCGCGCAGAAGAAGGGCGTCACGCCTGCGCAGATTGCGCTGGGCTGGGTGCTGCATCAGAGCGGCAAAGAGGGCCTGCCTACCATCATCCCCATCCCAGGCGCCACGACGTCGGCGAGGGTCAAGGAGAACATGGCACCGGCCAAGCTCGACGAGTCGGACATGAAGGAGCTTGCAGAGATTCTGCAGAAGTTCCCCATCACCGGCGAGAGGTACTAGGAGGGGCAGTGTTGGTGCCTTGGCTTGAGTGTGTTCACATGGCTGGCTGAGTGTACTTGTTAGCAGTTGTATGTAACAAAATACAAGCTCCAGTTGAAGAGGTTTCGCAGATCAGGAAAATAGTAGTGTATAGAGTAATCCGCACTCGACCGTGCTGTGAGGCGCGGCCGTTGGAATTGCAGAACTCTTTGAAATCATCATTGTGAGGGTAAGGGAGGTTGTGGTAGCTTACCTGTTGCGTGGTGGTGTGGTGGAGCGGAGGAGAGGAGAGGAGAGGAGCAAAAGTTGAAGTGGAGTGCGGCGCGCAAGGCATGGCACGGCCCCACAGTCGAGCCGCAGGAGAGCATATGGCCGCGTCCGGCAGCAGCTCTCCACGACCACTGCCTGTGACTGTGCGCCACCGCCCGCCATGGACTCGCCTGCGTCTGACCTGTCCGACTATGCGTAGACTCGCCCTCGCCCCCATCCCACCGCACTGCACTAACCAACCATGCACAGCTCCGACGACTTCCCCGACGAGGTCAAGGGCGGCCGCCGCCGCAGCGTCGACACGCCAGATGCCCACGAGCGGCCCAGCAAGCGGCTGCGCGTGAACCAGCGCGCCCCGTCGTCGCCGCCCGCCGCCCACGCCGCCGCGCCGCCGCTCGAGGAGCTGGGCGACCTCAGCGAAGACACGGACGGCAGCGTGCCGGCGTCGCCCAACCATCACCCGGGCATGTCGCAGGACGACGACTTCGGGCAGGACCAGGTCACCGTGTGCAAGTGGGAGGGCTGCGAGGCCGGCGACGTCGAGAACATGGACAACCTGGTCGAGCACCTGCACGACGACCACATCGGCACCCGCCAGAAGAAGTACAGCTGCGAGTGGTCCGACTGCACCCGCAAGGGCATCCCCCACGCCAGCGGCTACGCCCTGCGCGCCCACATGCGCAGCCACACGCGCGAGAAGCCCTTCTATTGCACCCTGCCCGGTACGCATGGCCGCCCCTGGCCCTCGCCGCCGCGCCCCAGCTAACAACCCCCCAGAGTGCGACCGCTCCTTCACCCGCTCCGACGCCCTCGCAAAGCACATGCGCACCGTGCACGAGACCGAGGCGCTGCGGCCCTCCGACCCCGTCCCAAAGCACCACTCGTCGAACCCCTCCAACAAGTTCCAGCGCCTCAAGCTCGTCCTGACCAACGAAGCCAAGCGGCCCTCCGACTCAAAGGGCAGCACGCCCGCCTCGCCCTCGTCCCTGCACCCACCTGCTTCCTCGCTGCACCCGGCCCCCGACGCAGACCAGGCCCACAACAACATCACCTACATCCAGGACCTCGCCTCGCCCGGCGCCCCGACTATGGTGCAGTTCCCGCCCGACCTGTCCTTCACGCCTGCCGAGCTCGCGCTCCCCGCCGACGCGCTGTTCCACGCGCTGCGCCGCACGCTACAGTACGCGTCGGACGAGGGCGAGGCGCTGCGCGCGGAAGCCGACGCGCTGGAGAAGATGCGCAAGGCCGAGTGGGACGCCAAGGAGGTGCTGGTCGAGAACTACATGGAGTGCCAGATTGCAAGGACGCAGCGCGAGCGCTGGGAGCAAGGGCTGGCGGAGCGTGTGGATGGGCTGGATGCCGCCGAGGCCGACGTCGTGCCCAGTCGCAAGCTGGACGTTGAGCCGAGGGAGGGCAGGTTGCCGTGGTGGAGGGAGGAGGTGTGGGTGAAGAGGCTTGCCGAGGGTGGGCGGGAGGAAGCGCACGGGTTGGCGCGTGAGGCGTCGCGAGCTGAGGAGCCTGTGGCGTGAGGAACTGTTCTTTCAAGCAGGAGTTTGGGCGCTGTCGGTAATGGGGCAAGTGCATGTATGCACATCACACGTGCGTGAGCAGGAGGATAATAGTTTCGAGATACCAATTCATCCATGATCGTTCAGTACCGTGTATGCTCGCTATACCGTAAATAACCAATGCACGTCTTGACATGTTTACCATGCCTCCACACCCATCAACTCCCCACAGACCATCCCTCCCACACAACTCCTCCCCCCTCTACCAACCTCACCACACCCCTCTACCTCGCCTTCCTCTTATCCGCCTCATTGTTCTTAAACGGAAACCCACTCGTCCTCTTATCCGCGCCCGTCTTCCTGCTAATCTTGCCATTGCTGCTCGCAAACAAAATGCACCACAGCGCGACCGCACTCAAGAACACCGCTCCGAAACAGCCCAGGCTGAACGAGAACACGCCCGTCTCGGTCCACAGACCGTAGCAGTAGAAGGCTGTTGCGGCGTGGAACGCCGCCGTGATGGTGAGCGTGGGGAGCGCGTAGGGCGCTTTGGGGTCGGTATTTTCGGTGGAAACGCCTGTAATGGGGTTAGCGGGGGATGTGTGTGTGGAAGAGGGGGCATGGAGGGGAGGGGGAGGACGCACCTTCGGCGAGGCTGCTGGACAGCGGGACGGAGCCGGTGAGTAGCACGGTGAGCAGGCCCACGGTGAGCAGGGTCAAGCCGAGGGTGCGCGAGAAGTAGACTTCGAGGGCTGCGTGGGTGTTAGCTACGAGCCGCGCAAGAAGATGGTTGGTGCGTACTTGTTGCTTCGCGCACTTCGGGGGAGAGCAGGGCGACGATCATTGTCGGGCTGGCAATGAGCGGAGCGGCTTGGGTTGCTGGGCTGCTGTTAGCTTGGTATCGCATGGGATCTGGGTGTGAGATGCGTACCCAACCATGCGGCGGTGCCGTAGCTGTAGAAGTAGTAGACCTGTGCAAGGGATTAATTTGTTTGCTCTCACAACCACGCTCCAGAGATACGTACATCCATTGTTTTCTTGGAAGTTGTGAATATTGTTAGGTGTAGGTTTTGAACGTTCAGGTAATCGTCCAAAGCAATTTGAAGTAATTGAAGGGTATGAGAGGAAGAAGACTGTCGTGGCTTTGAGGTGAGGAATGTGCCTGGCGAATTCAGCAATCTACGTCATAGGTGATCATCCCCCGGCCGGTCTAGCCGGAACGGAAGTGGCGCATTAGCTCGCACTGCGAAACGTGTGGCTATGACCTTGATATTGCAGGGAACATGAGGTACGTGTGACGGAATTGTGGAATCATGGTTTTTTCCAATTGCTTTACGGTAGTTGGGTCTGCTCAGCAGGATCTCGAATGCAGGACCCGCGAGGCCAAACCCCTGGATCATTACGCTGATCGTGGGGAAGTGGGCATGTCTTGAAGAGATGGCTTTACAACTACCGATCCTTCTTGACGCGTCCGGCTGCGTCAAGATCCCTCAAGACAGCCTTCACAGGCCAGACGAAGCCCTCCTCGACGCGGTCGGTCTGGCCCTCAGAGATGGTGACCAGATATTCAGTAAGAGCCATGCCAACGTAGGCGCCAATGCCTGTGAAAATGTGCCACCAACCGTGCAACTCAAAGAGAAAGCCCCATGGAAGTCCAACATAATGCTTGACCTTCGTGACATAGCTGCAAAGGTGGAAATCGATGCTCCAGAGGAAGTACCCAAAGAGGAAGTTTGCTGCCCCTCGTTAGCAACGACACGACGAAATGCAAACTTAACCTTACCAATACCGAACGAGGCCAGCTGCCCCATGCGCTTCTTGTGCTCTTCGTTCTTGACCCTCTCGCGAATCAGCCCCCGCGTCTTCCGGACTACCATGATGACCATGACTGCGAAGACGATCTCGTGCACGTAAATCTCGTCAGCCACGACATGATAGGTTGAAACAGGAATCAGTACGCCGAGGATGGCGAGGGTGTAGTTCCTTCGTTGAGCAGGCGAAGACTCAAAACAGAGCAGCTGATGAAGCAGTGCACCGACAGCGAGGAACATGGATAGGTCGTCGCCTAGCATTCATCAGTAAAGGCATGACATTTGAAAGCGAGTGTTGAGAGGAAGAATAGCGCGTGGCCAGGGCCCACCGAGAATGGGATTTGACTTACCCATCTGGCTATGGTATTTCAACGTAGCATGAAACCACATGGAAAGCAGTCCTACGCCGATAAGTCCCCAGTACGGAAACGCCAGGGTGGACCAGAGCCCTCCATCCTTGCGCGGCTGCACCCTACGAAGGCCATGGAGGCCGTAGATGACTTTGCACCGTCAGTCATACTCTTGGAGCGACACTACATGAAACGTACCATAGATTGAGTTTGTAATCGTGTTGACAAATTCACCAATGTAGGGCGTGATATTGTAATCCTGCCTCTGGTAAGCTCAGTACACACGCCATTGTCATTGAAGTACTAACTTCCTCGCAAAAGCTGCCATGGGTTAGCGAATCAGCTCGCAGCGGGTGATGTCTCGGCGCAGATGCAGGTACGCGTTGGTCGCACACTCACTTGTGGTTCGAATTGGGTGCGCCCCAAACGCCTGTCCCTGGCGCTAGCGGATAAGGCCAGCGGAATTGCATACTGCCTGGTCTTGATGATTGACGATTGTTTCGTCGCGGATGAGTGCTGGTGGGAGCCTCAATCCGTTCGACGTTTTGTGATGTTTAAAGAGCTCAGACCTCCACGTGGCGCGCTAGGACGCAAGCTCCAACTGCCTGCAGTGGGAAGAATTAGTGTATGATGATGCTGATCTGCTTTTAGTAGAGTCAAGCCTAGCTTGTATACTATGATAGCCATCACAGCGTATGTATTTCTTCAATCAAGAAATGTCCATCCAGAGAGCAAAAGTGAACAACAACTCGCATGCCTCGAAACCAGGCAAAGGGCAAAAAATGGGTCTTACCGCGACTCGAACGCGGGGCCTCTCGCACGTTTACTTAGGTACCCTAAGCGAGACTGTTCAATATTAGAGATTTGATCCTTGTGTTGGAGTATTGGCGCAGCTTACATCATACCACTAGACCATAAGACCATGTTCTTGATGGAAAGCTGTGAAGACAAATCGTCTATAATTGAAATAAATTTGCCGAAAGTAGTAGATATGTTTTCCACGGAGGAGCTCGTTATTTTTAAGCGATGACTTACTTAGAAAACTAAATTCTTACCAAATCCTCACTAAATCCCTGCCTACTAAACATAGAATACTAGCAACACAACGTAAGTTTAGAAGATAAAACTTAAATCTATAATAGAAAATTACTTCTTTTATTATTTTATATAGTTCTTTTTACCCCTAATGTCTTTACTAAGCAGCTAAGAAGATTGTAATGTTACACAAAGTAAGATCTTTCTACACGTACATTAAGTGTCATGCTCTTGTAACGACGCAGGATGCTAGAGGAGTCCGAAAGGCATAGGTATCCGCTACAAGGTGTATGGAAGCACTGGAATAAACTGCAGGACTAGATCTCTATTCCTATAGGTCTTGTACGAAAGGATACTTCAAAACTATCTATCTGAACTCTGCAGAGACTTCCCCTCTTATACCTGGAAGCTCGGGGAAGACTGTACCAAGGAGCGGTTGGAAGACGGATCTGAGTCGGGTATTTGTCGGGTGGTGTAAGGTGGGCTTGAAGAACTGGGCTTGTTCTTACAGCCCTGGCCAAGCTGACAGTGACAATATAGTACTGTTCCGAGCCTGTACTCACATTCTGTGAGTACTGTTGACCTTTTTGGTGCTTGTTTGGCTCAGCGGCTCGGGCTGGGTTCTGACGTTAAGTATAGAACAAGATAGACTATTCTTTAAAGAAGCAGTAGATCTTATAGAGCTTTACTCTTAGTATAAGATAAAATAGCTCTTATAATTTATTCTACGTTGTGTAGATAGATATTTTGTGTTGAAGTAAGAAGTGAGTTTTGGTAGTTGTGAGCGCGCGATTCCTCAAAAAAAAAAGAGCTCCTTCGTAGTGCTTAAGTAGGTATGGTCGAGCAATGAATTATCCGAAAGTGGCAGAGCGGGGTGGCGCATGTGCGGAGTTACTGGCCGACTCTACAGCAATAGACCATCCAAATCTTTCTCCAATAATCTAGATCGATGTAGCTCTGCCTAGTAAACAAACGTGCTACACATTACAAACGAAGCCGATCATTCATAGTGTTGATATGTCGGGTAGAAACTCACTGGTGTCCCTGATATTCGCGCGCATGTGTGTGCCCCATCACGATCCGGCAACGATCCGGCCAAGCGAGACGCAAGCAACTTCAACAGTACTAGCCACTGTATGCCATCGATCGTGTTTGTAATGGACGCTGCCTGACAGTCAATGCCACAGTCGCGAAGTTGGCTAGTTCAATGTACATCTCAGAACACCAGCAGCCAATTAACAACTTGAACATGCCGTCCTATAAAATCGTATACAAGAGAAGGATACCTTCACAGCATTGTTGAAATCCGGACGACTCCTTGATAAACGGAGCTTTCTGCGATGATCATGCTCGGAACACATCACCAAACTTCTCAGAGGGCATTTTGAATACCGATGCAAGCCTTTGGAAAACTTACCCAATGCCAACACACCAACTACTAAGAACCGAACAAGCGTTCTAAAGATTGCAACACATTTGCTGATTACGTGTGGTGTTGTCTGACGTCTTAAGATTTGACGTACTCTGCTCAGGAGCGAACGGGCGGCATGCTCTTCGGTCTCGATATCTCTTCAATGAGTGCCATCATCGGAACCGACTAGTATCTGTACGTTCCACCTAAGCCCCATCAAGAAACACGTTCTGATTCGACACAGCGACTACTTCAATAACCCAGCTGGTATCACGCAAGGTATCATCGGCGCCGCACTCGCTATTGGTACCATCATTGGACCCTTGTTCGCTGGACTCATATCAGACAGCTTTGGCCGCTGGGACTCCTTCATCTACTCATGTTTCTTCTAGCTTGTCGGCACAGCCATTCAGGCAGCTACCACAGTCGTGGCATGCTGATCGGTGGAAAGCTCCTGAATGGCCCACTGTAGGCATAACATCATCTCAAGTGCTTGTGTACCTGTACGTCGGAGGAGCTGCTATGGCTATCTCACTCTGTTGTCGGGTTTGACTCGCCGAAATGATGAGGTTTGACAATGTGGTCGCTTGCCACAAACAACACCTTCGTCGTATATATCTTCTCGGTGGCAGGTCTTTCAAGTACTATCAATTTTGTGGCGGGCGGAGTGCAATATGCACTTCTCATCATCTTCTCCTCGATCATGTTTTTCTTCGTCGACGAGATTAGCAGAAGAACGTTCCTGATCTACGGAGCTCTCGGAATGGCCGTATGCCACATCGCCTGTGGCGGCCTGTTGGGATCGTACGGAGGGTGTCAACGGCGACAAGAACATTCTGATACAGGTGACCGGATCAACTGCTTACACAGTCGTGGTTTTCTCCTGCCTCCTAGTTATCTTTTACGCGCTGACTCTCGCCCCTGTCTGCTGGATCTACGCGGCTGAGGTCTGATCCCTCGAAACTCGTGCCACAGGTATGGGTATTGCCGCTATTGGTAACTAGCTAGTGCATCAAACTCCATGCTAATTTTCACTTCTATATAAATTTCTACCAGTTCAACTTTGCCATCGGCCTCTCCATCCCTCCCGCGTTCCGCAACATCAAGTATGGACTCTTCCTCTTCGGAGCCTTCTGCAACCTAGCCGCCACTTAGTCCTTCTTCTCGTACCCGGAGACTTGTGGCAAAGCTATTGAGGAGATTGAAGTAATTTGCAGTCACGAAGGCCCGCATGCCTGGCAGACGAGGAAAGCATCAGAGCGTCTGGCTCACGAGATTGAGGACATCGCTCCTGCGCAGGCCAAGGGCGATGCTCATGCCAGTATTGAATCTGTTAAGGTGGAGGAAGGCACCCAGCACGATGAGAAGGCTCAGGTCTGAAATGATCTCAGTGCTGTGCAGATACGTCCAAAATCAATTTGATCAGGCGAAACTTCAAGACTGAATTGTATTTATCCCGAAAACATAAATTTTACATTGAATCATTTCAATGAACTACAACTACTCAATTCCAGAACTTGGCGATCTTGGCTTGATTATTGACATCTCAGGTGCTGTGCATGGCCAGAGATTAGTTTAAAGCACACGGAACGTGTAGTTCACTAGAATCACTTGGAGGCAATACCTTGGGCATCTCTCCTTACGATAAAAAGGCTCTGGGAGTTAGACGGTTTTTCACCAGCATACGTGTAGTGACCTCTTGGCCGTGCGAAACTGTACATGAAAAACATTGATGGTAACCATTACACACAATCACCAATCGTCCCCACAACATAACGTTGTTTAGCAGCTTTTCCATCTGGCGGAGATGTTCATGCTTAAAATATGACAAGGACGATTGTAAAAGCTAATCGACAACATCTTGCCATGAAAGCGTGTCATGGCGCCACTTATTGCCACACATCGCCTACGTTTTTCGGAGGTCTGGTGTGGGTCAGTTGAGCAGCAGACGTACAAAGTTCTCAATCGCTATCAGGTGCAGTGAACCCCAGTCAAGACCCAAGTGAGCCTATTCCAAATGAGGGAGCACTCTTGGTCCCGCCTCAACATGGAGAGTATGTAATATCACATCACAGCACCTCGTCCGTATCGTTAACAACTACTCTTTTTGTCGCAGTGAGTGCAAGCAGTGCGGGAAGATTTTAGGATTGAACTGAGGTTGTATTGTGCGAAGCTACGAACAGTATGTATACATGGGTAGCTGTAAACAACGCTAGTGCAGGATAGGGAGCTGCATCTCAACAAAAGTGAGGCGCAGGTTGCCCATGAGGCAAGGGAGACTCCAAATCGTGACACTTTTCGACCCTTCTCACTTTTCGACTCTTCTTAGAATGTAAGCACAATCTACATGTACACTGCTTTATTCTACTTTAATCTTGCGGTAGTCAGGTGGAGGAGATAATGATGTTACCCAAGGCTCGGTTAGCCCGCCGGACACTCAAGTGATCTTGTTGTAAGCTAGCAACAGGTGGCTGAAAGAGAGTCAGTTCATTGGGCAGTGACGCCCCCTTAGTGTATTTACTAGTTGGTAGCTTATTACCACTCCGGTTCCATCAATCGAACAACAATTTCGTACAACAGAATTAACTACACAATTTATGATGCAGGGAATCGGCCGTCCTCCCCACACAACCCTCTGCTGACCCCACGATCTGTGGATCGCGGCATCTGTTAACCAGGCAGAGGATCCAGCTTACTTCTCAGCCCACCCATACTGTGGTAGACCCGCGAGCCGCGCCTTCCGACCAGAATGAGCCCGTGCCTGAAGCTCGTGAGGTGGCGGCCACCCGAGTGACCCTGTAGTCTGTCGCGAGATCTCAGTAGATTCTCGAGCAGAGCTGGCACGGCACGACACGACTTTGGTCGTAGCACATCCTCGCCGGACAAACCCCGCGACGTCTAATCTGTCACCATGAGTGGTGCAGACACAGCGTCGGCCCAACCGCCCACCTCGACGTCTCACGTGTTCACTCTCCAGACTGTTCACGACTCGGCGTGCTGGCCCAGCCCCCATCTCCGCCCCCATCTCCTAGCAACGCAAGCTCCTCACGGAACGAGCATGTCTTCACCTCAACACCCGCTACTCCACCCCCGCCCGCCCACCTCTTTGACTTGGTAACTCCACCCCCTGGATCCTCAACCCGCGCCACTCCTCCAATTTCGTCAGGTGCCCCGGATTCGCCTTTGCAGCCTGCATCTCCCTCTGATTATTCCTCAACAAATCATCAACATGCCTCTGCTTCCCCGCCATGGTGATGCTCGAAACACCGCACTCCCTCGCCCACACAGGCCGCACCACCCCATCCCCCTCATCCACAGCTAGCCGTCCCTCCGTCCCGCACGCAATACAACTCACCCCGTTGTTACTATCACACAGCATCTCCACAGCCAGGAGGTGGCAGTTCGGACACGCTCCGCGCGGCGCTGGGCCCAGATACACCGCATCGTCGAATTGCTTGCCGATCTGGCTCGCCACATTGCTGCCGAGCTGCTGCGCGCGGGTGACTGCGGCGCCGGCGTGCATGTACAGCACCGCGCCCGGGGCGGCACAACCCATGACAACCTCCTGGTCGACGACCTTGGCGTGCAGCGAATACACGAGCGTGTGCAGCGTGGGCAGCGCCATGCTGACCTGGTCCGGGGTGGTGGAGCCCGCGACGGCCAAAAACCCCACGACGCGGGGCTTCAGGATGCGGGGGTCTGGGAGTGGGGAACGGCCGTCCTGCGCGTGGGCTTCGGACGCTCGAGTGGCGAAGGCGGCGTCAGTGAAGGGCCCGAGCAGCCGGTCGAACAGCGCTTTCAGCGTCCCTGCGGGCTGGTGGCTGTACACGGGCGTAGCGAGGATGAGGGCGTCGGCGTCGAGGATGGCGTTTAGCACCGCGAGGCGGTCGTCGCTCTCACTCTCACTCTTCCCGTCGTCGCCACCACGCATATCCCTCAGCATCCCAATCCCCATATCCAGACTGCCCTTCAGCGCCTTTGGGTTCCGCGGGACTCTAACTGAGGGCGCATGGAGCCAGCTAGTCGTGAGCCCCTGTTCTCCTCCTACTGATGTCTCTGTCGCTGCCTTCAGCGCGGCTTTGAGCAGGATTTCCGTGTTTCCGCCCACCGAGCCGTTGGCAATGCCGAGTATGTGCATTGTTGGCAATGTTGTGTATAGTTAGCTCAAACTGGCAGAACCCGGGCGAGAAGTTTCAATAAAGTGAATGAGTTTCTCTGTGGGTAGGCTTCGATGTGTTGGGTGGAGAAGGGGCAAGGAAAGGGATATATATCGCAAACTTGATTCCGGCACTATTACATGCGTTCTGTGAAAACGAGCATGTTGGTCTACATCTACGTATATATACATAAATACATACATGTATCTACCAATGTACATACCCACCCCACACCCCATCGTACTCCATTGTACCCCCGTTGTGCAAACCCCACCCTCTCCACCTCCACATCGTACAACCCCTCCCTGGGGTGTTTTTGTACGAGAACCCGACTTCGATGCCCGATCCAGGCGCTAGCGACGACGCACAGCTTACACACACTGCAGCTTACACTACACACTCCAGCTGATTAATAACAACAGCAATAGCATTGGGGAGGGGGGGGGGTAGTGCAATTCCCGCACCCCCCCTTCCTCGCCTCCACAATTCCCGCACCCAGGGGCTTCCTTCCTTCCTTCCTAGCAGCCCCCCCCCCCCCCCCCCCCCCCCCCCCCCCCCGCCCCCCCCCCCTCCCCCCCCCCCCCCCCCCCCCCCCCCCCCCCTTTTCGCATTTTTCAAAGAATCTTGCCAGGATCTAACGTACCTACACCTCCCTCCTCCCCCCTAAATTTAGAACAGAACAGAACAGAACAAGCAGAACCTATAGGCTACGGCTGGCTAATGGCTAATGGCTAGCCAGCGGGCGCCCGTCCCTAACTAGGAATATATAGCAATGTCAATGTCAATATCAATATTAATGTTTAAATAGTAAATAGTAGCTAGTTAAGCGCACAGTAGTCAATGGACGGTAGAAGCGTGCTCTGATCACGCTATTTATTTGTGGCAGGGTTTTGGTGGAGCAGGAGCAGAGCAGAGCAGAGCAGAGCAGTTACAGTCACAGTCACAGTCACAGTCGATCCATACAAAGCCCAGTATGTAAGCCGTATGCGAACAACCCCGTTGTGTTACCTTTACTTTGTAATACAAGAGCTTGGAAGAAAGTACCATGTATGCTCAACCCTTTACCTATTGTACAACAAGGCAGTAACAGGAGCAGTAGGAGTTTGGTGGGGTTGGGGCGTGGCCTGGAGCGGTCGTGCTGGGGAGGTAGCGTGTGTTAAGTGGTTGCGCGAAGGGGGAGGGGGGAGGTGGGATGGGGGTGGTGAGGTTGAGTGGTGTGGTGGTGCTGGATGTGGCGGAAGGAGGTGACGATGCATTGACACTGATACCATGATACTGACAGCACGATACTGACAGCACGACACTGACAGCACGACAGCACGACACACGATGCCGAGTCTAACCCGGTTCCTCGAACTTGATCAGTGCAAATGCGTATCTCTCTCCAGACTTTGACATCTCGGTCGTGGTGGAGACGCGGGGGAGTTTTTTTTGTCACGGACGCGGAGGAATCATGTCTTGTATGGCGACCTGACGGGGTTCTGATGAGGTGTGATGGTGTTGCTGTCACTCTTGTTGCTACCACCACCACTGCTACCACCACCACTGCTAACACTGCTTATATACCAACCACCACTACTCGTCACTATTCCTCGTCACCCCATCCCCTCCCGCTGCAAACTCAACTCCGCGCTAATGCAACAACGCCGCCCATGCCCTGTCCCCCATGCCCCCCGCGCCTGACGCGCGCGCACGCAATAAAGTGAAGGAGTAGGGGGGGTATACATATACGTTATGGAAATGGAAAGAAAGATTGCTTGGGTGTTTTTGGAGAAAGAGGGAAAGTGGCAAAGGGGGTAAAGGGTAAACGGTAGGTTGGTTCGAGAAGGAGGCCAAGGTGGTTGTTGTTGTTGTATGAACATTACATGAAAAAAAAAGGGTGTAGGTGAGAGATGTACAAATTTCAGGGCTCGTGGGAAGGGAAGGAGAAAAAATTCGGCGGCTATGTGAGGAGGAGGAGAACAGGAGGAAAAAAAGAGCGGGGGGGGGGGGGGGGGGGGGAGGACAGCCGCCAAAAGAGGGCGGTTTCTCTATCCCTAATTTGAGTTCTGGCGGCCGCCCGCCCCCCTCTCCCCCCCCCCCTCCGTCGCC